>JAUMHM010087876.1:0-10140 GCA_032362435.1 Melikaiella ostensackeni | reverse complement strand
AATTATGAGGACTGCCCTCATGAGTCCCTTATGATCTGAGGGAAATCCATGCTCCATTTTTACACATACTCCATTTTTATACACGGGCGAGCGAAGGGTTCTCCATGAATTTGTTTTTGAATTTCAAGTTTGTACTGTGTCCTAAATTCTTCATTTTTCGTAGATAAGCCATGACAGACATAATATTTCTTAAAACATTACGAGAAAAATTTTCAACCAAAAATAGAATAGTTAAATAATCAGTTAAAGAAATTAATTTTGAACAAAAAAAAAAATTTCATTTAAAATAATGAATCCACAAACAAGAAAATGAATTTTTAACAAAGTAGTTCAATTTTCAACCAAATAGTTGAATTTTCGACAAAATAATTGAATTTTTAACTAAAATAGATTAATTTTCCACTAAACAGTTGAATTTTCAATGCAAACAGGCAAATTTTCTACAAAAAAGACGAATTTCAAACAAAATACATGAAATTACCACTAAAAATGATGAATTTTGAACAAAAAATGGAATAGTTAAATTTTCAGTTCAAAAAAATGAAGTTTCAAGCAAAGAAAACTTTTCAACGAAACTGTTGAATTTTCAACCAAAAAGGATGACTTTTTAACAAAATTGTTGAATTTGCAACAAATAGACGGGTTTCCAACCAAAAAGATTACTTTTCTACAAAAAAGGACGAATTTTCAATAAAAGACATGAATTTTCAACCAAATAGTTGAATTTTCCGATCAAAAAGGTGACGTTTCAACCAAAAATAGAATAGTTAATTTTTCATTTAAAAAAATTTATTTTCAACCAAAAAAAAACGAATTTTCAACATAACAGTTGAATTTTAAACCGAATAGAATGATTTACAATCAAACTTGTTGAATTTTGAACAAAATAATTAAATTTTCAAACAAGTAATAAAAATTTTAACCAAAAAGGATAAACTTTCAACCAATATTAGTTGGATTTTCTACCAAAGAGATGAATTTTCAACAGAAATAATGAATCTAAAACCAAAAAAAATATGCATTTTTAACACAGTAGTTCAACTTCCAACCAAGTAGTTGAATTTTCAAATAAATAATAAAATTGTTAGCAGTTGAATTTTATTAGAAAAGATTTATTTCAACTCAAAATAGAACAGTTAAATTTTCAATTTAAAAAATTAAATTCGAACAAAAAAAAAACAAATTTTCAAGAAAATAGTTAAATTGTCAACCAAAAAGGAAATAGAAAAATTTTCAATTGAAAAAATTAATTTACAACGAAGAAAGATGAATTCTCAACAAAAAATGTAATAGTTGATGTTTCAACTAAAAAAGATTTCAGTTTCAAATAAACAACAGTTTAATTCATTCAAATTTAAAGCCAAAAATGCAAATTTTGTCTAGAAAATAGTTGAATTTTCAACTCGCAAATATAAATTTTCAACAAAAAAGTTCATTATCAACCAAATATTTGAATTTTCTACTACAATAATTCAATTTTCCTCCCAGAAAGACGAATTTTCAACAAAATAGTTGAATTTTCAAACGTTTGGAATGGTTTTCTGTTAAAATTGTTGAACTTTGAGCAAAATAATTAAATTTTCAAACAAATAACAAAATTGTAAATAAAAAACCATGAATTCTCAACCAATAATAGTTGGATTTTCAACCAAAGGGATGAAGGTTCAATTAAACTGATGAATCTTTAACTGGAATAGTTAAATTTTCAGTTCAAAAATTAATTTTTCAACGAGAAGAAATGAATATTCAACACTGAAATTAACATTTTTTCTTTCTAAAAGTGTTTCTGTAGATTTTCGAAAATTTTGAATTCCAGGGTGGGACAAAAATTGCAATTTTCCTATATCGGGTTACAAATCTCTACGAGTCTAGGGCTATCTGCCGCCACAATTCGAATTGTGCAAGTGAAAAAATAGTTGTAGAAGCAATAAAATCGATTGATTGCCGTTAAAAAGACTAGTGAAATACATTTCGGAAGTAACTAAAAAAGTCACCATTTTTGTAGTTACTGTTACTGAGACAAATGTAACTAGTTATAGTAACTAGTTGAATTGAAGAAGAGATTGATGGAAGGAAATGGAAAAGTGCAAAGGATGGACTTTAATTGAAAGGCAAAGATGTTGATGGAAAAAGGAAGCGTTTCTTAATTCTTTTACTATCAGAATATGTTTTTTCTAGGCAAGTGAGAGTCAAGTCATCTCGATTCTTGGTCGGCAATATCCGGTGAACGTTTGTAATAAACTGCCTATTAAAAAGAAAATGAAAATAAACCAGAAAGGGAAAAGAAAAGTAAATAAATAATAAGAAAAACAAAAAAAGACACATCGATCGGAGACAGCACATAGAAGAAGCATAATTTGTACTTTGTAGTCCACCTTTTGCAAAATTAATTTCTCAGGCCGGATTCAGGCCGAGACTAACGCGCACTTTTCCTAGACAAGTTTCTCCAAATCTCTAATTTTTCAAGATTGTACAGTGTCTTGCGAAAAAATTGCTCCTTCAAATTTTTAAAAGTTTTCAACCAGTTTACATTTGAAAAAAATGAAAAGATTTATTCATCATATTGGGTATATGGTTACCATGTTAACTTTATTGCATCTTCTTTTGTTTCAGTGGTATTAGTTCGATGATATGATTACCAGGTAAACTTTATTGTATCTCCCTTTGTTTCAATGTTATTCAGTGTTACGTAAACAAGCGAAAAAAGAGGGAGAAAAAGGAAAGAGTTAACCAAACCACCTCACTCTCCTTGCCTTATTCATTCTCCGTCTTTTTTTATACTACGGGGATCCAACACGTTTCGAGTTTTGTTTCAATAATATGTTTTCAATGGTATGGTTACCATCTCAACATTATTGTATCTTCTCTTGTTTCGATGCGAAAAGGTTCAACTTTACCTACTTGAAGATAAACCGCAACAAAAATTCACTTCTGTTTTTTCTGTGTCTATAGAATATGGTAACCGTAATTTGTCTCTTGAACTAAGTTTCATTTTCTTGTTTGTGTCCTTGGAAAGTCTCAGGCACGAAAGACTCCTTCACGGTTTCTGACACCTCGTTCATCACTCTTGCCTTGGTAAAATAGTGTTTTTAGAGAATGCAGACAGACACTTTTTTTATTTTGTGATCGCTTCCAATTTCAAAGCATTCATATTAGCTAGTTGGTGTATTCAAGTGTGAATATGTTTTCAAATCGGAGAATATTAACTTTAAATTAGTTACCAAATTTTTCCTGAAAGGTTTCCATGCTTCTTAACTAAACCATCGAATGATTTTGGAACCTAACTTGAAATCGATGAAATATCAAGCAGGACTCAAATTTGAAAATTTCCAATATCAATTATTTAATACGTTTAGATTGCTTATTTGATTTTTGTTTCATACTTACGGGCTTGTAGTGGGAATGTCACAGAAATGAACTCACCTAGAACAACAAATAAAATACTTTTGTTAGTGAGATAAGTGATTGATTGAGTTGAACTTTAGTAAAAGTAATTCAAGTTTCAGTCGAATATTTACAACAGTGGGATAAAATAAACACAAAAATTTGAAAAAAGAAGCATTATTGTTTTTCACTTGCTCCCGTTGCACTTTCTTTTTCTCATTTTTATCGTTACGTCTTTCTGCACGCGGTGTTTCCTCGCTGTCCGAGTAAGTGAGAGTCATACACTCTCTCCGTACAAGTAGACTCGGAAGTCAGAAGTGGATAGCGAAGCGTTTCTTCAAAATTCAACCACATTTCATTTACTCTGGTCGAAAATTTAATCACTTTTTAGTTAAAAATTCATCTATATTGTTGAAAATTCTTTTAACTACGGCTTTTGAATGAAACTTCAACTAATGCGGTTAAAGTTTTTTCCAACAGGGGACGTGACACCTCCTCCATTAGTTAGAACTTATGAGTATGAGTCGCTAGGGATAAATTCCGACAAAACAAAAATTAATATTATATTCATTTAATAGAAACCGCTTATGAGTTATATTAAGATGACCCGGATGATTAACCAAAGACTTCAAAAAATCTGGAAATCTGGAATCTGAGTTCGTTTCACGAGCTTTGTCTTAAGATTCTTTGAGTCTAAAACAGGCAGAGTGTGAAAAATATATATAAATTTCGTAAATGATGAGGTGAGTTTCAGACCGGAAGAGCTAAAAGTGCATGCGACATGATTTTACGGTATTTGTGTAAGATAGGAGATATTGAAAGTACGTAATCAGCTGAAAGGTATGGCGTTTCTCGGTGGTAAGGTCGAAGGCCCGTAAAACGAATCCACGTGTAAGCATTCCTAGTTCTATACGTAAGACTAACATTAACATTGCAGTCTGCAACTGGAGAACGGAGGATGTATCACTTTCGAAACGTGTCACACTTGCCGCGAGGAGCACCGACCAGACATATATGTATATCATATAATTAAATGCACATACACATTTGCTGCAGTTTATGCTTCACGTTTGTATATCCTCATATTCTTCTTCGTGTGTAATGAAAATATGTAATTACTAATTGTTTAAACATTACATTCATACTGAATCTGAAGGTATCAACTGAATCTGCAGCAGAATGATCCAAGAATGTAACAGTTTTTGTTTCATATATTGATACAGATGATCGTATCAGTTGAATATTGTTGGAGCAAAAACGATACCTTCAGATTTACCGTGATTTCATGATGCAAATCAGCAATCATCACCTATGAGGAACCTATAATCAATCCTACAACTTACCAACTTAAGGGCCAAGTTGCAGCTTACGAATGTGCAAGTCCAGACGTGGTGCCAAAACAGACTTTAAATTCTCTATTTGATTACAAAATTTTACGAAACATCATGAATTTAAAACCACTGGATGATGCATATCAGCAATCATCTGTGAAGAACCCATAATCAATAATCATCCAATTCAGATTGGTACCTAAACAGAACGTGAATTCTCTATTTGATTACAAAGTGTTACAAAACATCATCAGCTTAGACCATCACACTAAATCTAAATGTACCAATTTGATCTGCAGCAGAATGACCCAAGGTGTAATGAGTATTTTTTTTCTTTATATTGATACAGATTTACTGTGATTGCATGACATAAATCAGCAATCATCACTTACGAGGAACCCACAATCACTAATCATCCAATTAAAATTCGCAGTTATGGTTCTAAATCAATCTTACTAAATCAAATCAATCCTACAAATAAGCAACTTAAGGGCCAAGTTGCAGCTTTCAAATACGCAGGTCCAGACGTGGTACCAAAAAAGACTCTAAATTTTATATTTAATTACAAAATATTACAAAACATCATGAGTTGAAACCATTGGATGATGCACATCAGCAATCATCACCTTTGAGGAGCCCATAATCACTAATCATCTATTTCAAATTCGCAATTATGGCTCTAAATCAGTTCTACCGAATAAATCAATCCTACAACTTAGCAACTTAGCAGCCAAGTTGCAGCTTACGAATACGCAAGTATACAGGTGGTACCAACACAGAACTGAAATTCTCTATGTACTTACAAAATTTTACAAATCATCAGCTTAAACCATCACACTGAATCGGAAGGTGTCATTTGATCTGCAGCAGAATGATCACAGATTGTAAAAGTTTTTGTTTCTTTATATTGATACAGATTTTTGTATCGATTGAATACCGCTGCATACATCTCCGCATAATGCATATATTTGCTGCATTTAATGTTTCGCAATCGTATATCCTCATACTCGAATAATATGCTTCAGTCAATTTCGTTCCACTTTTTATCATTTGAAGATCATTATAACTTGATTTACTGTTAAAAACATTCTTCTTGTGTAATGAAAATATGTCATTGCACAGAAGAACAGTGAGTAGTAGTAGGGCCAACTATTTCAGTTTGTAATATATGCCGCTGCCACTTAAGTGGTTGTCGTTACTATTTTTATTTACAAGAATGGTAGCAGTTGTCCTTACTACTTTACTTGTTGTCGTAACAACTTCCGATGGTAGATACCATTTTCAAGTAGTTGTACTTACTACTTCAAGTAGTAAGTCTGATTAATAAATTAGTAAGCTCTACAATTTAATTAATATTTCTAATTATTTAGAGGAGTAATTTTAACTATTAGAAAAAGGAAAAATACATCGTTCGTCAAAAATCAATTACTCCTCAAGGGGAGTATAAAAACTTGGAGAATTTCTATTAAATCAAAAAACTCAAACGTAAGTAAAAAATGCTTAATTGAGCGACATCAGGTAAGCTCTACACAGGACCTACAATGTTTCAAATTTCGTACTATACACTTTGGTATTCTTCAACTGTGCCTATAACAGGCTTCACAGGCCAAAAAATGCTCTAAAAACAGGGAAAATAAGGAGATTTTTCACGACAATAGAGGAATTAATTTTTTTGAATAAAATGAATGTATAGGTACATTATTAAATGCAATTTAAAACGGTTTACATTCCTGAAATTTCAAGTGAAAATATTGCATTTTTAACCAAATAATTGAAATTTCAACCAAAAAGGTGAATTTTCAACCAAGAGGATAGATTTTCTACCATTAAAGATGAATTTTCAACCAAATAGTTAAATTTTCAACTGAAAAAGATCAATTTTTAACCAAAAATAGAATAATTAATATTTTAGTTGAAAAAAAACAAATGTTCAACTAAAGAGAGTAGTTTTCAACTAAAATGATGAATCTTAAACCAAACAAGATGAATTCTCGACGAAAAATGTAATAGTTGATATTACAAGTGAAAAAGTTTTTAATATTAAATTAAATAGAGTTGAATTCAACCACGAGAGATGAATTTTCAAAAAACTAGTTGAATCGTCAACCAAAACAGATAAATTTTCAACCAAACAGCTGCACTTTTAATCAAAAAAAGAATACATTTTTACCAAAAGTGATGAATTTTCAAACCAAAAAGATAAATTTTCACACCAAAAAAGATTTTTGACTTAAGAAAGAAAAATTACAGCAAATTGTTTTCATGCTAAAAAGACGAATTTCTTACAAAATATTAAGATATTCAACCAACGACATTAATCTTCATCCAAAAAAATTAAATTTCAACAAAACACATAAATTTTCAAGCAAATTGTTCAAGCTTCAACTAGAAAAGATCAATTTTCACCAAAAAAAACCTACTAGTGAATTTAACATACAGTTCAACTTTCAACCAAGTAGTTGCATTTTCAACCAAACAAGATGGTGATTGTGAATTTTCTTTTGTTAAAGCTCCTTCGGCTTCACGAATACATTCTTATCACGTGTCTCGTTATGTATATTAATTTATATACCTTAATTTTCCTAATTAATTATCTTTATCACTTGAAAAATTAGATTAGTGTATCTGTCATTTTTTTTTAAATTTCAAATTGGATTTGTTATCAATTTGTCTCTAATGAGCCGGAATGGAGTAAGTTAGAAGTCTATTTTTGATTTGTGAGCCTTTTTGTATTCTGTTTTTAGTGCATGAAAGGGCTCATAAGAAAGAAGATTTCATTTCGATTTTAATAACAATTTAAAAATGCCGTTAAACATTTTTTTGTATCTTGTGCCGTTTTTCTATAAATTCGAATTATTTATTTTTAATAGCATTTTTTCACGATTAAAACGAAAACTACCCGTCTAATGGAAAAATGGTCCATACAAACTTTTTAGACCTTTTTTTGTTGAATAATTTTATTAATCAACATTGTGTTGTATCTTGTGTTGTTTTTCCAAAAATTTGGATTTTTCATTTTAAATGATATTTTTCATGATTAAAACAAAAACTATGCGTCTTATTTAAAAATGATCTGAAGAAAATTTTTAGATCTTTTTGAGATAAACAATTTTTCATCGCAACATTTTTTTGCATCTTGCACAGTTTAAACGGGAAACGGATTTTTTATTTTTAATAAGATTTTTAACCATTGAAACAAAAACTATGCGCCTTATAAAAAGAATAGTTTACATCAAATTTGTAGATCTTTTTGAGATGAACAATTTCGCTTCTAAAATTTTTTTTCGTATCACGTACAGTTTTGCTGGAAAGTGGTATTTTTTATTTTTAATAACATTTGTAACGATTAAAACAAAAACTATGTGTCCCTTGAAAAAAATAGTCAGAAGCAAAATAGATCTTTTTGAGATGAATAATTTTGCTTCTTAACATTTTTTTCGTATCTCGTATAGTTTTGCTGGAAAATGGAATTTTTTACTTTTCAAAAAGCATTTTCGATGGACAAAACCAGAACCGTTAGTCAAAAATGGCTGGTTAATGAACTCGTCTTCTCTTTTTAGTGCTAAAGGGCAATCCAATTGAAAAATTCGTTCAAATGTTATCGTGTTCACGGACAACGACAACGACGACAGACAGACACCGACGTAAAATTTACTTTTTCTCAATCAGTGATTTCGAAAACGTCGTGATTTCATGAAATCCGCGAAAGTCAATTTTCACATAAAAGCAATACCATCTCATTGAGATGAGAATGTTAGGATTTCAGCTAAATTGTTGAATTTTCAAGCCAAAAAGTCGCATTTTCTATTAATTATTAGAAATTTTAACCAAAAAAATTAATTTTCGACCAAAAAATGGGTTTTTAACAAGATACATGAATTTTCGACCAAATAGTTGAGTTTTCCACTGAAAAATATCAATTTTCAACAAAAAGCAGAATAATTTAATTTTTAGTTAAAGAAAAAAAACTTTTAACGAATAAAAAGAATTTTCAATAAAATAGTAAAATTTTTAATGAAAGAGATGAATGATCAACCAAAAAAGTGATTTCTCAAGAAAAGACATGAATTTTCAACCAAATAGTTCAATTTTCAACTTCAAGTCCAACAAATAAAAGTAGTCCCATTTACCACCAATGTCTTTTCCAACAGATAAAAGTGGTAAAGGTTACAAGTTTTCTTCCTTGGCGACATTGGCAGAACTGAAGCCTTAGCAGTGCTGCTAACGTTCCAGCTGAAATATCGCGTCAAGTTCACGATAGACGCCATGTTTAGTATTTCGGAGGTTTTCGGAAAGTCGATCTCATGGATTAATTATTACAACATACTGCAAGTTCAGAATCTGTTGGAAATTTGGAGATCAGAAGATAACTTCGAAAAACTCCAAGGTAAATAAAAAATAGTTAATTCGTTAGCCAAGGAGCTTTCAGGATTTCATGTATGTAATATAACTTCCTTATACCGATGAATTATTCAGATAAAAATAATAAGGGATAATTCACATTAACCCTAGAATGGTTAACTGCATGGCTCCCACAAAGGGGTGGCTGGCCTGGCTGCAATCAGGGGGCCCGCGGCTCACCAGCCACTTTTTTTAGAATATGAATTTTTAACCTAATAAGCACTTTTAAGTGACTTCAGTCTTCACCTTATTTGAACTGAAAAAGTTCAGAAATCAGTTCACTATTAAAAATTTAAGTTTCCCGCCTTTGCATATCTAGTGTGGCCTTTGCATATCTTTAGTGGTAAAACTGGAGGAAACATAGTAAACGAAATATTAGAAGCTCTAGAGTCCCATAACATCTCGCTTGAAGACTGTCGTTCTCAAGGTGACGATAATGGTCCAAATATGAGCGGGAAAATAAATGGTGTTAAAAGCAGGATCTTGAATGAAAATAAGACTGCTCTTTTTTCGCCTTGAGGAGCCCATTCATTGAATCTCACCGAAAAAAACGCTGCAAAAATGATTGACATTATTTGGAAATATTAAGGGTTTCAACTCCTTTCATTCCAGCAGCCTTGCACGTTAGAAAACGCTAAAAGAATATGTTCCGTTGTCTCTTCAAAATCTTCCAGACACTGGATGGAGTGAGAGACTGCAAGCTGTGCATCCTATCGTAGAACATTACCCTGGTGTTCTTAAAGTTTTGAATCTTATTCTAGAAGAACAGCTCACGAATTTGACTCCAGCAACATACAACACCATCAAAGGATTACAAAAATATTTCCATTCTTTCAAAGGTCTGCTGATGGTATTTTTTTGGCATAAGATACTGTCGAGTATTGATCAAAAAAACGTGATCATATAAAGCAAAACAATTACTCTCAACGTAGAAACTGCACTTATTGGAGATTTGCTGGAAGAAATGCAACTGTTGAGAAATTCCTGGAAACAGATTTTTCAAGAAGCAAAATTGGTCGCCGAA
>JAUMHM010087875.1:0-10140 GCA_032362435.1 Melikaiella ostensackeni | reverse complement strand
TGGTTTAGATTTTTAGAATTATAATTATAAATTAAAAACTTGAAATGCCTTTTGTCAGTCGCATATTGGATTTTAGATAATGGGAGGCCAGCTGATCGAATTGAAAAAACCGATCCGGCGATAGCACGAATCGAATGTCGGTTTTTCGACATTCGAAGCCCGTCCAATTTCGGTTTGAAATCGAATCGAATATTTTTGCACACGTCTACTTTGGACATCAAATGGAACCATTTTTAATTCGTTTTTGTAGTTAGGGCATTTTTTCGATTTTATTTTATTTTTTTTTTTTTCAATATATTAGGGGAAGAAAACGGGTTGAATTGGAGTGTGTTTCGGAAGAGGCAGAGAGTTCATACATTTCCGGCATATTTTGGCATCAAACGATCCTATTATCAAGTGTAAAATTTTAGCTCTGAAGGTTAAGTCGTTTTTTATGTGTTTTCCATACCTAAGAGTTGAATTGGGGTGTGTTCAGGGAATTCTAGGGGGACGACACTGATTTTGATGTGATTTGATGTAATTTTGTGTGATGATGACGTGATTTTCATGTGATTTCGATGTGATTTGGATGTGATATGATGATGTTCTGATTTTAATG
Organism: Melikaiella ostensackeni; assembly: GCA_032362435.1. Taxonomy (NCBI): domain Eukaryota; kingdom Metazoa; phylum Arthropoda; class Insecta; order Hymenoptera; family Cynipidae; genus Melikaiella; species Melikaiella ostensackeni. The sequence goes on along the minus strand of JAUMHM010087875.1, from coordinate 9,542 downwards.
TTATTTTAATATGATTTGGAGGAGATTTGAATGTGATTTGGATGTGATGTGATTTTAATGTAATTTTGATGTAATTTGGATGTCATTTGCATGTGATCTTGATGCAATTTGGATGTGATGTGATGATGACGTGATTTGAGTGTTTTTTTATGTGAGTTAAATGTGATTTTGATGTAATGTGGATGTCATTTGGATACATTTTGATGTCATAATGATGTGCTATGATGATGACATGATTTTGATGTGGTTTGATGTGACTTTAATGTGATTTTGATTTAATTTGATGTGATTCTGATGTGAATGGGATGTGATATGATGATGTGATGCTGATGTAATCTTGATATAATTTTGATGTGATTTGTAGCTATTATACTATATTCCAGACACTTCATCTAATATTCGCTCCTATTTTTACATCTCTTGAATGTTACACTTTTGAATATAATATTTATTTATAACAAACACACAATCCAGGAATGACTTGAATTTACTGAAAATTTGATAAGCTCGTCTATTTCCATTTTTAATAAATGAATAAGGTAAACGTGTAACGTCCCTCTCATTCATATTGTAACATTTTTGTGGAGTATATGAGAGGCCATTATGTGCGTTGCAAATGTAGAGCTTTCTGAGTCAAGTACGTAAGAGAAGGGAGGGAGTAAAATCGAGGAAAAAATAGGGAGAATGGTATTGGAGGATTGGAAATTATACGGTAGGGAAGCGCACCAAGTTATGGTGAACTCTAATTGATTTTCAAGCGAGAATTGTTGAGAACATTTCAAAGCACTTGATTTTTTTTTATTAATAACGAAATTAAATCTACTTTTTCATTAACATCTTCATGTACCAAAAACAAAACACAAAAAACTCATGAGTCAAAAATAGACTTGCAACAACCTCCCTTTTTATTTAATTTACAAAAAAATGGAGTATTTATGTTTAACATAAAAAAATGCTTCACCTATGAACAATTTTTGCAACCAATTCTTAAATTTTTCCTGTAGCTCAAAATCCTAGGACTGAAATCAAGATCTTAAGTTTTTTGATCTAATGTTTAAGATTTTTGAAAATGCGAAAAAGATACCTTGTGGCACCAGAAACATAATTTTTGAAAAATAGTAGCAAAACAGTAGCATGAATTTTGTGAAATAATAAAATTATAATATAAATCACGCACGCCTCCGATCAGCTAGAAACCTTGCCGAAAATTCAAAGTATGCCATTCGGTATCTTTTTATTTATTTTTTATTCATTATTCAATATTCATCATTTTAGAGGGCAATTATCTTCCACAGTTTTTGCACTGTCTAGTAAAGAACAAGCACGTTTTAACTTCTTAGAAATTAAATTCTCAATTTTTTTATCTACTATAACAGAATTTTTATTCAAATTCTCTTTTACTAGAAGAAAAATTTCTTTTCTCAATACTCCAATTGGTTTAGGAGTGTCATCGTCGACACTTGCTGAAAATTCAAAGTATGCCATTAGGTATCCTTTCTATTCATTATCCATTCATTATTTAATATTTATCATTTCATCATTTTGACGGGCAATTGTGGAAAACTAGTGGCATTAGAGGCATTTTTTTGAAAAGAGTTGCATCGCTCTATAAAAGCGTCAAATTCTCAAATTTTTTATTTACCACAGCAGCATTTTCATTTAAATTATCTTTTACTAGAAGAAAATAGTATATGGTGTGCTAAGCGACAAAAGCAACTGATTTCTTATAAGTGTGAAGATTGCCGCCCGAGCGAAGCGAGGGTAGTAATCACACGAGTCACAAATCACCGCTTTTGTCCCATAATGCATACGATACTTTTTGCAACAACTGTGTATATAAGAATGCGAGTTTTTAAAAGCCCGTGAAACGTGTCAAAAGTAAGTCGATTTGTGACTGACTGACGAAATAACATTATGTAAACATTGCACGACAAAGACTGCTCCAGAAAAGCCTGTCACTTTGAAACTGACTAAAGGCTTCTAAGAAACGGTGCCAGATGGCGTCACCGAAGGCACCATTTTCAACACGCTCAAAACAATTTTGCTCCTGCATCACCGAGTTAAAAGTACTTTTACCCCACTAAAAACAAATTGACGTCATCGGGCACAAAACGGCCATTTTTGGCACACAAAATAGGCGTAAAAACATAATGTCCTAGGATCAACAGAAAATATTTTTAAAAATTTTGATGTTCGCGTTGAGCGAAAATGTGAGCTATACCTAGGGTGGCCTAAAAATGAGCAGAACTTTTTCCATTATTATTTTCTTTCTTCCCAAACGGTTTCTTTGGATTCAACATAGTCATTTTTCTGAGCGATGGGTGAATTCTGACGTCCTAGCATCAACAGGAAATATTTAAGAAAATTTTGAAGTTCTGATAAAGTAAAAAATGTGAATTTCATCTACGGTTGCCTTAAAAAGTAGTAGAAATTTTTTCTTCATTATTTTTTTTCTTCCTAAACAGTTTTTTTTGCAATGTATTTATAAGAAAGCCATTTCGTCGCCCCAGAGTTATACTACGCCATGTCCCTCAACTGTCAAACTGAGTAAATAAGAAAATGAGGTTGAAAGTTTGACCGTATTATACTCTTTGGACATGGCATAATATTAGATTCAAAAAGTTCATTTTTACTCAGAATTATAGTACGCCATGTCCACAGAATAATTGTAATGGAACTACTCATAATCGAAATTTTGAGTAAAAAGTTAAACAGAATGATAGTTTACATTATTCTATTGTATTGCATACCTTCAATGAAATGAGTTATTCCCAAATTATAGACTTTCGAGTAATATTCCTTTGGTCACTTTTAGAGTTAAACATGTTTTTTAAAACTGTTATCACTCAAATTCAAGTTGGGCTACCCATATAAAATATGCGCTACGAAGTTCGAATTTTTTCACTTATAACAATGCAAAAAAGGACATGGAGCAATATAATTTTCACTTTTAATTTACGTCATTATTTTAATTAATAATTTCAACAGCTTATACAATAAATTTCAGGAAAAAATTTATTTAAAAACAAAGTTTAACACTTACTGGACCTAAATTAATAATGTTTCAAATTTTTCAAAAGGTGTATATGGCGTAGTGTAACTCTATTACTGTTCAAAAAAGTCTACAGCCTTCAGTTTTCATTTGATTTACAAGTTTTTTTAAATTACACTTAAATAAAATTTTTAAAGACCTGTGAGACGCGATCTATAAATTTGACTTTGTTTATATTTATTTATTCAACGCAAAGTTTGGTAAAAAGGGCAATTTTGCAGTTTTTGTTTTTTTTTCTCTCCAGGAACGATTGTCAAATATCACAAAACATCTTAAATTTATGTGGGAGCACTCTCAGGATACAAATAATTTGCGTAATAATCAATTTAATTGTTATAAACAAAACAAATAAACAACGGAGTGGTTCGATGAACGAAAAAAAATTTTTTTTTGGACTAAAATTGCTATTATTGTCTCTTTGTCTCTTTGGAATAAATTCTGAATCTTGATATTTGGGGCTAACAATTTCGGTATAGCTTCCTAAAATCTATTGGCATTCTTCGAACAGATGATTCTTACGAGGGTTTGGGACTGGTTATTCTCTCTCAAAAAAAAAATGGTAAATTGTTTTTTTTTTGTCTAGGTGTCTATATAGACGAGTCACTCGTCGAATTTATTTCGTTCAGTACACTTCGTGTTTCTCTGAATTTTCTTCCAGATGAAGAATTTTTCTCATAATTTAAACAATTTGTATTAAGAAAGTAGTTGTATGCTTCTATATTTAAAAAGGAAAATAAAATCAACAAAATTTACAAATATTTTTGAAAAATAATTGAAATTTTTGTTCAATTAGTGCTGTGGTGAAGTGTTTGCCGAACTTTGGATTACAATTCTTTGGAATAAAAAAAGACGGAAATGAAAAAAAGTGTGAGATTGGTTTTGGTTGACTCTTTCCTTTTTCTCCCTCTTTTTTCTTTTTTGTTTGTACATTTATTGTACATTTGTCTCTAATAAGCCGGAAAAGCGGATAGGCTCGAGGTCTAATTTGGATTTGTTAACTTTTTGAATGTTCCTTTTTCAGTAGATAAAAAATCTTCATAAGAATGTAGATTTCATCTCAATCTTTATGAAATGTTTAAGGAGAGACATTAAACAAGGATTTGTTCCAGTCTGCAGGGTTGCCAATGAATAATTAAGATTTATTTTAATTGAGGTGTTAATGCTTAACTTAATTTACCAAAATATATCCATTTTACTTAAATATAGTTTACAAATTTGACGAAGTTAGCAATTTTTTAGAAATGTGTTATTGGTTTGATTTATTACATTTTTCCTTTTTGAAAAATGAAATAATCTGAATAGATTGATTCTAAATCAACCCAAAAAATTTGATCTTCGCACTATGATCTATTTCCTGCATTTTCCATGTTCTGTGCACATAAATCTTGCAATAATTTTTTCAAAATCCATTTTTATCAATTTTAATATTCTAATAGTCCAGGCACGAAATTGCCGCTTTTGATGAGAATCACCAATATAGACGGTCAGTCGTCGACCATCTTTCGTTTGCTACCCTTCGTGGTTCAGAATTTCCTTCCCAGTGAAAATTGTTCTCATAATTTAAAAAAAATCACATTAAAAAAAGTAGCTGTATGTTTCTATCTTCAAAAAGAAAAAGAAAATCAACAAAATTTGAAAAAATTTGGAAGAATAATTGAAATATTTGTTCAATTAGTGTTGTGGCGAAGTGTTTGCAAAACAATGGACTACAATTTTTGGATTTTATACGCAGGAAATTATATAAAGCTAGCTCTGAATTCGATCACGAGTGTGTTCACTTTGTTTATATTAATAATTGTATGGTGCTCAATTCATGGGCACTTTGCTTCCTGGTAGTAAATGCATTTGCTTCCTCATAGAGAATGTGTCGTTATATTACTATACGAGTACATTACAATAGCTGGAACAAATTTGAAATAAATATTCACCATCATTGTTGTTCTTTCTTACCATTCTGAAATAAACTAAAAACTTAATTTTTATAATTTCAAAATATTATTTTTAAACATTTTTAAATACATGCTTACAGAAAATATACAAATTCATAAATTGTCTTACCGAAATACCGATTAAAATCAAACTCTTCAGCAAAAAATCTTCAAAATTCTTATTTTGGTTGTTTTGCTTTCTTTGTTCATAATTTTTACATCTTTTTAGATTGGTGGATAACGCTTGATAACAGAATGGTATCATTAGCGATACCATACTTTCTTCGATATTTTTAGCAACGTTTGTTTCAATTTTCACCAAAAAACTAGCCCTAAATAGATGTCAAAATGAATATTAATTGAAAAGTTTGATTTTCAACCTCTTTGAATATTTGTATATGCTTGGAAAAGGGGTTGGATGTGACAGAAGTTGCCCCTTCCCGTTTTCATCTTAAAAAATTCTAGCTGAAAAAATAGAATCGAGCTGGAAATGGATTTATCGCACAGAAAATTCCGGAACGGCGGCCAGTTCGTGTTTTATAAGTAAATAGATATTAAATAAATTATTATTTTCAGACATAAAAAAATCTTTTTAAAATTATTATACATTTTTTGTTATATTATATGTGTAATTATTTGAAAATATAGGTTAATCCCTTCGTCTCGAATCAAAAAGTATTTTCTATTCTTACATCAACTTGGAATTATGTCGATGAAAACATTTTTACTGTGAATACAAGTTTTTCAATTATCATAAATGGCCATAATTTGCTTACTCTTCAATGAAGTGTACTAATATTATAGGTCAATCGATTCGTCTAGAATCAAGGACTCGTTTTTATTCTTACATCAACTTTTAATTATATTAATAAAAAAAGTTTTACTGTGAATGAAATTTTTTTAATATCATAAATGACCATAGTTTCCTCACTCTTCAATAAAATTTGATTATATTAAAGGACAATCGATTCGTGTCAAGACAAGGAATCTTTAATGTCCTTGCATCAACTTCGAATTATGTGAATGAAAAAAGTTTTACTATGAAAAACCCATTAAAAAATATATATATAAACTGCCAAAAAAAATTGTGATCTTTTTCAAAAATCCTTCGGTCAGTTTTCAAATATTAGTTGTGACAATAAGCTCTCCAAATTTCATTGATTTATCTGCAATTGTCTTCAAGTTATCGTGTTCACAACAAAGTGTGACATCCACACACATCCGGACAATTGCTTAGAACATTGTATTAGACATTTTTCAATTGAGGAACGCTTAATTAAACGAATTAAATAATTTCCGAAATTGTTACCATTACAAAGCTTCTTCTATGAGGAAGCAAAATTATTTTATCTACCTGTATTCTTATTTTCCTGTTGTTGTTGATATGGTTTTCAGTGTCATTCATAAAAATTTCGTGGAATGTGATTTTATGATAGATGTTACTCAAAGTCCGGTATAGGGGTATTAAAGAATTCATTCAATTAGTAAAAATTTTGATTGGATGCATTACAGCAGCACATAACTCAATAGTGTTTTCTATTTTAGAATAATACAGAAGAAAATCTTAAAAACAAAGTGAAATTCACATTGATCTTAAAGATTTTTTACTTTAATAAAAAAATAGAAAGATTGACCAAACATTTGATAATAAAAAATGTTTTGGTATACTTTCATTTAATATTTGAATTTAATTGATACATGATTCATTATATATAACTGCAGTTAGCCTATAAATTACTCCTGATGAGGAAGTCTAATTATTTGAGGCAGTTGGCAATTTTTTAGAAATGTGTTACTGGTTTGGATTATTACCCTTTTCTTTTTTGAAAAATGGTATAATCTGAATAGATTGATTCTAAATCAACCCACGTAACTTATTTCTCGCACGAACGAAATATTCTAATTTGTGACACTTGAAACAACAAATAGTAGTTTAATTTTATTAAAAGAGGAAGTTATATTACCACAATTGTTCATAAATAATTTCTTCAAAAAATAACTAAATAAATCAATTTTCTCTGAATGAAAATTTTGTTTATTTTTAATTTGAATTAATATTTACTGAGGGATAGTTTTGTAAATAATTTACTAGCAATAGGTATGAAAAACAATTTAAGAATTTGCCTGCTGCGCGGGCACATTGTCATCGTGCTCTACGCTCACGGCTCGTAAGTTTGAGCGTGCATCTGTTGAATCTCGCGCTTCGTGCTCGGTCTTTGTACTTCCACAACAATTTCGCACATACTTTTCAATATTGAAGGTCAAACCATTGACAACTGTAATTTGGTAATTGTGATTTCCTTTTTTTTTTTTGTTAAAGCTCCTTCCGCTTTAACGAATACCGTCTCATCACGTGTCTCACGCTTCGCGCTAGATTAAAGTATGTCCCTAACGCAAAATTTTCTATATTAGGCGAAAAATGTTGCCTTCAAACATTTCATTACATCTTGTGTTGGTTTTCTATAAATTTGAATTTGTTATTTTTAATGGCACTTTTCAAGATTCAAACAAAAACTACGCGTTTTATTAAAAAATGGTCAATAACAAATTTGTATTATCTTTTTTGGCTGTTCATATTTTTCTTATCTTGCATATTTCGACCGGCAAGTAGAATTCCTGTTTTTTTAATCAAATTTTTCACGATCGAAACAAAAACTGTGCATCTTATCAGAAAATAATCATAGAAAAATATCTAGACATCTTTTTGATATGAATAATTTCGTTTCTTAGTATTTTTTCGTATCTCGAATAATTTTTTATGAAAAGCTGATTTCTTTATTTTTAATAACATTTCTTACGATTAAAACGAAAATTACGCATCTTATCAAAAAAATGGTCTGCTAGAAATTTATAAACCTTTTTTGGATCGATTTTCACATAAAACCAATACCTTCTCATTCACAGTAGGTTTGGATTGAGTTCAACCCAAAAGGTCTTGAACCTCCCTTTTTTCTTCTGAAATTATTTCAATGATGCCTCATGATTATTTTAAGACCAAAAAAAATCGCTGAAAGAATTGACGAATAAACTTAATTTTTAATTTTTATTTTCAGGTTATCATGTACATTTTCGTACAAAAAACTCCAAAGCGGTGCTTTTGTAGCTTAAACTCTGTAGTTTGGCATCGAAAGAAAGTATCTAAACGCTAAACATCTTGGGACATGCGAGACCCATTGAGATTTTGGAAAAATGTGAAGAATTGCAGTTTTTATCAGTTTTTAAAATATTTCTCTACTTTAGAGCATGATATATGAAATTCGTCTTACCGAAAATTCAAGTACATTAAATTTCCCGTGAAACGAAAGAAAAAGGAATCATTAATCTCCTATAGTTTAGGAGATGAAGCCTTCAGAAAGTATATTTATCTAAAAAATTTGTAAAAAAAAAATATTCAGTTTTAGTTTTTGTGAAATAGTATGATTCCTGTGTATTGTGGACACAAATGGTCAGAATTTGAGGTAAAGCAGACTTGATTTCAAGCAAATATGAAAAAAAATGTTATACTCTTGTATACCTTATATACCTTTTGTAGGTCGAAGTTATATCATGTTGAAAAATAGCAAATTTTATGGAAATTCGTTAAAAAGTAATTTTTTTATATTTGCGTTTCTACTGAAATTTGTGTTAAAGGTTGTTCTTACGACAATAAAAGTACGTACAATAACATTGAAATCTGTAAAACTTCAATAACTCCTGAAACGTATCCATAAGAATTAGTATTCTTTTAAAATTCGGTGCCCTCGATCTTCATCGATATATTTAAGGAATTATCAAAGCTTTTCAGATTTGTGTACATTAAGCGGGAAATATGCTATTTCACAAAAACTAAAACTACATATTTTTTTGACAAAGTTTTCAGATAAATGCACATTCCGAATGCTATATCTCCTCAAATATATGAGATAAATAGCAATTCTTTTCTTTTTATTTTTATACGGAATTTAATGTACTTCAGTTTCTTGTCAGACGAATTTGAAGTACCACACGGAGAAAAATGTCTAGTTGGGCTAACAAGGATCCTGGTTAGCTCTACCAGACAGTCTAGTAAAATATGAACCAACACGCTATCTAATTAAACGCGCCAAATAGTCTAGTTAAACTCTGTATAGTTAGAATTACAAGACATCTGGTATACGTTACCAGACATCTAGTACGGCCAACATTTCCGTGGTTAGTAGGGCTAACTAGCTGTCTATTAAAAGTAAGCAAAGATTGAGTTAGGCTTACATTCCCGTTTTTAGGTAATTCAACTAGTTTTCTGGTGAAATTTTCCAGATGTATAGTATTATGAATTTTTTTTTCAGGAAAATAAGTATGTTTTGAGGATTTTTGGGATAGGTTTAAGAATGTACAGATCACATTAAAATAAAGCTTTGTTTATTAAATAATTTATTTACTTGAATGAATAATACAACACTGAACATTTTTTTAAACATACATTGAATTTGGAGTTTTTACTAATATTGGCGAGAATGCATTGTATTTTTGGGAAATTTCAAGTTTCCACTCCGACAACAGTAGTCAAAGGTATGAATTTACATTTCACGAAGAAATCGCAAGGA
>JAUMHM010087874.1:0-10141 GCA_032362435.1 Melikaiella ostensackeni | reverse complement strand
CTAATCTCCATTCATCGCCTGAAACTTTTCCGAGAACATGCCTTCCGTCAGTAGAAGTGTCAATCCTATCCAAGGCTACATTATTATTTGTATTATTCATTGTTAAAAGTATGCACCCAACTACAACTTGATGCGAGAAACTTATTCCAAAGGTCTAAAATCATGTCCAAATTAAGCAGCTAAATCGTTATAAGGTACAGAGTCCATTCATAACGTCAGTCCCACCAAATTTCGGTCATGCAAAAGAAAGTATGAAAACTAAGCCAGAACCAAAGGAGTTACGATCGGTTTGTGTTGCATACTGAAAAGGGCACCAGTCTCCTGCTGTTTGGTCTCGAAGATGGAAAAAGACCATTCAATGCATATGTAAGTAGAATACTCAACGGTGAATAAAAACTTCAAAAATTCTCGAAAGTCCCTGAATTTCCATGCATTTTCGAAAGTTACCGTAAATTACCATAAATTTCCTAAAGTTTTCATAGATTTTCGTAAATTTCTAAAACTTACCGCAAATTTCTAAAACTTCTCGGTAATTTATAAGAAATCTTAAATTTCCATGACCTTTTTTTTACACATTCAAACCGAAAAATTCTTCTTCTCTTCAAAAACTGAAGCCTTTGGGAAATATATGTCTGCCAAAAAATGAAATAGTACAAATAAAATATTCATCGTGAATTTTGTTGTCATTTCAGTAGTCCTGGAATATTTGAATTGCGCAACACTTGTTTCTTCGCTTTAAAACAAAAATTCAAGAATGCTAATTACACTTTTAAACCGAAAAATTTCATGAACAAAAACGCCAACTACGCGTGAAAAATGTAGGAAAAGCACTACAAATATTTGACATAAGCGCGCAAAAGAAGTTGACGTGATATTTCTTTCAAATTCTTTTTTAAGCCTCTGGTCTACATCTAGGTCACTGGTGACCCAAGCGATCCTCATAATTAGCTTTTCCGCCGAGGGACCGTTTCGGTGGAGGGGAGCGCTATGCTGAAAATCAGGGGAAAAATAGGGCCTACGTGACTGGTATAGTGACATCCTTAGGTGGGCCTTAGCTATCGAGTGACGCGCACGAAACTGCTTTTTCAGGTCACCTATGACCCAGGTGTAGAAAGTGAGTTGAAATTTCAGTGCAAAAGTTGTGAAGTATTTTTTATTTAAAAAAGTGTTGTGTGTAAATAAAAGTGTTTTAATAAATAAAGGAATAAAGGTGTTTTATTCAAAACAAAAAATATTCATAAAAAATTGGGGTGAGAAGGCGCTGTGAAACAGGTAAGAATCTTGCGTCATTATTGTATGTTTGAAACTTTCGACATGTGATAACCAAAGAAATATTATGGTAAACACTAGTATCTTTAAATAATTTTGTGTTGAATGTTATGTTCAGAATGGCCACCAGAGATGTAGGTGATGTTCTGCTTCTATTGGAGGAAAAGAAGCGTGAGGAAAATGACACTACCTCAGAAGAAGAGGACGCACTCCAAGTGGAAGAAGGAGTTACGGATACAGAAAGTAGCTGCATTGGAGAATCAGCTGCAGAGTCAGAATTTAACCTGAATTCTGACTCTGATACTGACAATCTGGCAGCAATTGCGTTGTCACTACTGTGAAAAGATATCCGACAAAAAAACTTCGAAAGTATGCACAGTCTGCGGGGTACCAATATGCCCTGAGCACCGTTTCGCTATCCGTGTTAAATGTTCCAAAAATTAGTTTTATCTTACATAGTTTTTAAGGTTTTATATTTCAACTATTATTTTTTAAGCTTCATAGAATTTCTACTCAATAAATACATATAAATCTTATGCAAAAATTCGTTTGTCTCATTCTTTTTACCATTTGCGTTCAATGAAATATCTTTTAACTTGCAATCTTTTTACGCATTGCACTTCCTTACTTTATACTTCAAACTTTTCATTACACTCATTTTATGTTAAAGAAAATCAGAGTGTAAGAGAAATATCAGCCAAAAATATAATTTTTGTCATTTTCGTCAAAGTCCACATTCATACTCTAAAATAAATATACTTTTCGGAAAGTGCATAAAAATCGTGTATACAGTCTTGAAGAGTGAAGTCTGCAGATCACGAAACACATCGAGTTTTTTCAATTGCATGAAAAATAACATAAGTATAGTTAAAAAACCAAAAAAAGTTATTTTACGCGTCTTCTTGCTTTCTTTTCCTAATACCTTCTTCCAGGGTGAAAATATCATGTTCTAACTTGAATATTCTATTAGTGGAAATTATGATCATTTCATTTCATTATATATAATACAAAAACAACAAAGCTGAACCATCTATATGTAGAATAAAACTTTCTGGGTCACTGGTGACCCGGGTGTATTTCAACGTGGCGACGAAAAATGGTGTAGACCAGAGGGTTAAATCCTGAATCAAACCGAAAGCTGTAGGAATATTTTTAGCTCCTTCATTAAATTAATTTTTTATAAATTCCTTCGGGACAATTCGATAAAAGTTTTTTTTCTACATAAATCATGAAACAAATCTATGGCTGGGTTATTCCATAATTGTGAAGAATTAGAATTATATTAGAAGGGACTGTAGGATGCTCATCTGATTCCTACCATACAGACATTTTTGTAAAATATGGCCTTGAAGAAAATTTTTACGGGCATTTTTTTTGTAATTGTAAAAGTTTATGAGTACACAAACGTTTCTTACTGCCCTTTATTTGATTTTCCAAACTTTCAAATCAATACCTCATTTCGTATGAATAGAGCAGGCACCTCGAAAAAAAAATATCGGTAACGTAGGAATCGGATAAGTGTTACATGCCTTTAAAAAACAAATCTTAATAGGCATTTTTTGCTTCGTTTTCACCTTTCGTTCGTTATAATTGGAAATTAGTTGTGTTAACTGAAAGTAGAAAGAAAACTTGTCTTATGGCGCGTAATCATACGTGGCGTGACATTAACCGTATTTTCAGCATTCTCAATGCACAACAAATAACTCAAATAAATTTTGCATACCAAACAAACCTTCCTTGTTCTTTCTTCTACGTTTACTTGCTATAGAAAATCGATCTGAGTTATTACTTTATGAATAAGCAGTGCTCATTCTAGTACACTACAAAGTAGTAGAAACTTAATGAATAATTTAAATTTATTGTAGATGATTCGTAGATTTCTGTATACCAGAATTAGAAATCACTTTATACCTTAGGAGTAAAAAGTGATTCATTGGTTAATTAAGAAATGAATGCACGCGAATTGAAAGCGTTTCAAATTTTTAAAAAATATATTGAACGAAAAAAGATCAAACAATTTTAGATTAGGTAAAATTTAAAAAAAAAGAACAATATTTCGAATGGATGGAGAAAGAATAGAACCTGTTTTATTTTTCAATAAAAGCGTTAACAATTCAATAATTTGGAATTTAAAAACTTTAAATCAGAAGCTCTCAAAATTGAAAAATTTCAGACTAAATTTTGAGAATTGAATAGTTTCATTTTGAATTGAATAATCTTGAAATTGAATGATTTCAGATCGAAATTTTGAAAATAGGACCAGGGGCGACGAAACTACTATGGTATGTATGGAGAACTTCATACATGGGAAAATTACATGTATGGAATTCCATACATGGGATTTAGATAGGGTATCGAAAATCTTAGCGAAAGTGCAAATAATCAAATTATAAATTCTTTGTAAATGTCAATAAATGACTTGACTTAGTTACTAATCTTCATTCCAGTAATCCTGTTAATTTTTCGGATGTACACTTTTAAGCCCCCCCCCTTCCACGCCAACCCTTCTAGCTTCGTCAACTAAACTCCATACATGGAGTGATACAGATCCTCCGCCCCTGAATAGGACAATATCAAAACGTTCAAAATTGAATAATTTCAGGTTAGAATTTTAAAAATTGGGTCTTTTGAAATTCAAAGGAATTGAAATTGTATTCTTTCTAATTGAAAGCTTTTAAACTTAAATAATTTCCAATTCAGAGCGATTGAAATTTGACAATACGAAATTAAAAGTTAAATTGAACGTTTCAAAGTCAACACTTCTGTAATTCTAGAATTTTAAATTGTCATAACATAAAAAAAATTATAATTTGACATTCAAATTGATAAGACAAATTTTTCTGATAAAAAAATTCATTCACCGTCATCTTCACAGTTCAAAGTGGAAAAATTTCTGATTATAAACCTTTAAAATTCAATTATTCTAAAAAACCTACAAAATAAAGTAATTTCAAACGGCAAGCAATAAAAATTGAAAAATTTCTACTACGGAAGGCTGAAAATTAAACGAATGCGAACTTCATTTAAAAGTGAAAAAAATTTTAATTACTAAGAATTGTGATATTAAAACTTTTTATACTCAAACCCTTTAAAATGTCAATTATTTTATGTAAATTCAAATAGTTTGAAAATTAACGATTTTCAAAATATTTATTATACTTTTCAAAATTCAAATATTTCAATTTTAATTGCAAAATTAAAACATAAATTGTAACCATTCAAAATTAAAGAAATTATTCAATTACTGAGGTATCAATTTCAGACAGTTCAATCTTTATCTATTTTGAATTTGAACAACACAATTTCTAACTTTTTAGGATTTTACACTGAAAATTAGGAATTGAAAAAAAATACAAAAGAAGATCGTTATGTTCCCAATTTTTGAAATTGCACAATTTTAAACCTTTCAATTTGAAATTCTTTTTTTTAAGTTGAGTTTGAAACATTCAATATTTGGGAACATTTTCAAATAAAAAATAATGCAATTTTCAATGCCTAGTTCTAAAATCTTGTCATGTTTGAAGCTGGAAATTGACAAATTATTCTCTTAATTTTTCGTTGTTTTCAATTTATTCTGGAGGTATTCAATTCAAAATTTATTAATTACAAATCCTTTCAACTGAAAATTGTGCAACTATCAAGCCTATCAATTTGATATTCTTCAATTTCGAAGAATTTAAAATACCAGGCGAATTGGTATCTTTAAAATTGAAACCAAACAATTAAGAATATTTAAACCTAAAATTATTAAATTAAAACTGACTATCAAGGATTTCGATATGAAATTTTGCACTTTTGAAAGATTTAATTAGTGAAGTTGTTCTGACGTTTTTAATATTCAAATTTGAAACTATTATCGATGCAGGAGGATTTCAATTGTAATATAGTTGGCTATCAATTGAAATTCATTGCACAATATTAGCAGTGAAATTCTCAATATAAAAGTAAAATATTTCAGGGTGCGGCTTCTAAAAACGAAAACCAATTTCTGGTTATTTCCCGATTAACAAACATTTTTACAGGTCATTAATGATGTTTATGTTCAATAAAAAGAGCATAAAGAACCTTATCGCAATTGTAATGAGAACGACATTTTTTAAATTGATACTAAAAGAGTCATAAATCGCTGAAGAATATATTATCCGCTCAAAATTTATGAATTCTTATTTTTACGAATAAATAATAAATGTTAATTTTTTAAACTGAAGGTATTTAATGAAAAAACACCTAAGCATTTCTCTCAGTAAAACAAAAAGAAAAAAAAACCTTAATTTAAAAAATGTGTAATTTATTTTTGACCTCCATTTTTCATCCCCCCTCTCGGTAAATATGTGTCCCAACGGCAAAATTTTGTTTTCATAGACTATCGTCCAATATGAGTTACTGTACATTTAGACACTATTTCAAGATGAAACATTCAGAACTGTACAATTTTAAAGTAGCAAAAAAACTTTAGTTTCCAGGCCTCAAAAATTAAACTGTATCTAAACTAATTTTCTAATTTTTTAAAATGATTTCCATTTTTTTATTTATTTATTTTTATTTTTGATTTTAATTTTTTTAAATGATTTTTCTTCTAATGAATGGATTGAAACTTGAAGCGTTAAAAATTAAACGATTCCAAATTTCGTTTCAAAACTGAAGCATCCTTAAATTAGGATCTTGAAAGGAAGTCGTCATAAAATTATAAATCACTAATTTTCAAATTTTGCACCGCACTTTTTAAAATTCATTCATTTTAATCTAAAGTGCAAAATGAATAACTTGAAAATCAATCTGAGACATGGCTTCATGAATGAAAGATCAGAACCAAAAAAAAAAAAAATGAAAATCAATGATAAAGCATTTCCATGAAAGGGGAACAACTTCATGTTGCTTCAAGTGGGAAGACAATAATTTTGTAAAATGTCAATTTTAAAAACTTCTAATATTTAAATAGTAAAGAAAACTTACGTGCGTGTAAAGATCAATACAATGACACTCGCGGGCAAGTTTCTCGTCGAGGATAAAGTCCTGAGCGTACCTAAGTTTTCCTGTATTAGGTACACTTCTCCAGGCAAGGCTAAACGTCAGGATTTCCGCCCACGTGCTTTGTAAAAGGCGCATCTGGTCGTTCAGCGCTAAGCTGCTGAATCCTGGTATCTGTTTTGCCCAGCCTAAAATAAAGGTAAGAATTTGGTAATGCAGCATGACGTGTACTGAAGAGAAAATTTTCAGTCTTTATTAAGTGTTCATTTTTAATTTCGGCATTTTCCAAGGTATTAACTGAAGCTGACAGAACAATTATTTTGAATGATTTGTACATGCTTGAATTTGAAAATAATTGTTTTTCTAACTTCAACGAACTTCATTTAATATCTTAATATAGTGTAAAATAATCTTCATGAATTTAAATTTGAAGCGTGATTTTTTTGTAAATTAAGCAAACTGCCTTGTAAAATTTCAACAGCGAGTAAATGGTAAGTTTTAACATTTTACGTTAAGTAGTTTCTTCACAGTGAAGTTTTTAAAATGTGGAAATTGTCAGATTTTTTACGTTCACTTCAAAAATAACTTTTACCTATTATTACCTTGTAAAGTCGACTACAAAATGATGAACTAAAAAAATTGAAGGCCATTTGATCATTTCATCGTAGCTAGGTTCAATTTGAATATACAGGTATATTTTTCTAGTTTAAGGACTTTCAAATGTACGTGAAAAACGCCATTTTTATTACACTCTTGTGCCATTTAATACAGTTTACATCTAAAATATACATAATTTATAAAGTACTTAGAGACTAAATCAACACTAGATAGACCAAAATTAAGTATTTCGAAATCTCAGATTTTTTAAAAATATGCCCGCAACACGTTTTAGACGAAAGTCAGTGGACTAACCCAATAGGTTTATATTAAAATGTTCTTTTTAAGCGCCGATATGAATTGTACAAAATTATACAGATGTATACAAAACCCGGTAGTCGAAAAAACACATCTGAAGTTGGCAAGAGCCATTAGGGTGCGTATTACATTTTTTGTTCAAACGTAAAATTTACCCACTTCTGGTCACTTGCGAGACATAATTATAATGTCATGATACAGCATAGATTGAAGTATGATTTCCCATCGAAACCCCAAAATCGATACTTTTGACCTTTGTATATATTAGTCCAATTTGATGTGAAGGTTCCTTTTGGCATAAGCAAACTTTTTAGAAGGGGTGCCAACAATTTTTTCAAATTTTTCTCTTTTTTTAAATGGTGGCAAATTTTTCTCAAAATCAAAAGGTCTCGTTTTTTTTTAAATACGCGATACACGAAAAAAGCCCACACAGCAAAGTTGTTCCTCTTTAAAATATCTACAAAAAGCTCCTTTACCACTTTTCGATAATTCTCAAAAAAAATTATCGTTATTCGAAAAACTATTAATTTTGAAAAACTTTGCAAAAATAAAGTGATCAAAGGTTGAAGTGTCTGTTCATAATAATATTATCACTGAAAAATCGTTTTGAAAAATACTCACACTAAATTTCATGCTTTTATAACAATTAGAGCTAATGGTGATAATATGGATTTTGTTAGTGGGCTTGCAAAGTAAGAAAGTCTTTTGATAGAGAGTTGGCCACTCTTTTAGATTTCGTGTTCACTGCAAATTGAAGTTAATATCATAAACAGCATTTTTGTCCCAAATTATACTACAATAACCTCTTTATTATATATTCCTTGGGAAATAATCAATCAATCAATATTCATTAATCAATATCAATATATATATAGTTAAAAAAAAATTGGTCAAACAACCACCGCAGGGTCCCCCTGGGAGCGACTGCCATCCATGAAAATGACACCGGCTCCCAGTAGAATTCTGAGAGGCAATAAATATACTATACTATATACACTGTCAAAACAGGACTTTTTTTCTTATCATCTTGACAGTCTGGTCTGGTCCAAGTTTGGTGCTGATCAGTTTCCAAAAAATACAAATTTTTAAGTGTCTATCAACAAAATTTGTTGTACAAATTTCGAAAAATTGACCACATGTCTAAAAATGAAACAAAAATAATTAACACTATTGAAATAAGTGTTTTATTTTCCTATAGACTTGGCAGTCTAGTCTGGCCCAGACCTGGAGTTGGTCAGCCTTCCATGACATGAGCAAATCAGTGACTCTCTTTTTTAATAAGGCGAATGTACAACTTGCGGTAGTTTAGTGAGTAGCGCGCACGGTTTATACTTTAAGAACTATCTGTATGTTCAATAATTATAATTTTTTTAATTCAGATTATTTTTAAATAACCTTTTTCGCGCAGTTTGATCCATAAGATTTGCATCACCACGGTTCTGGAAGAAAATACATCCGTCTGTTGATAATTATTTATTTATTATTTGCTATTTATATATAACTTATTATTTATTCATTATACACTATGTACTATTTATTTATTTACTTGTGACTATACGGTCTAGTTAGCGGCTGACCATACGGTCTGGCCTGGAACTAGCCAAAAAAAACGTTACACCGGTCGGGCCTTAGTCAGCATACTCCAGATGAACTTTGTGAAGATGGCGCTGCATTATATCTAATGAAGTGCCACCTTCAAAAGTTTGTATTCACTAAATTATACTTTTTCTGTAATTCGTGAAAAAGTGCTGGTTTTTCCACCTGTTTTCTGTTTAAAAAGTGACCGATTTGTTGTCGATGACGTGACGCATGCGCAGTGTCGACCTCTCCGGGCAGCAGTGAAAAAAGTGGACGGACACAGTGAAAAAAGTAGACGGACGCTGTGAAAAAAGTGACGCACAGTGAAAAAAGTAAATAAGGTGCGAACTAGTAAACGAACTCTGAAGTGAAGGTGAACTCACAACTATTGCGTTGTATCTGATTCCACAACTCCTAACATTCTTGACCAAAAAAAAGCAAGCACTTTTTAAACAAATTAAAGAAAAAGTATCGTGTCCCACATGTTGAACAATATACTATTATTCTTTTTTAAATTCAATTGAATTTCAATTATTTGTGTCAAATAAATAATTGTGTAATTCTGATTATCTCTTTTTTCGACCAGATCGTTGGGTGAACCCTAGCCTGCTCGTAAAGGGATAGTACGAATTATCACCTGTCACTTTACTAGAAGGCACTTTCTCAACCAGTTGGACAGAGTGGACTCTGCTCTGCTTGTAAGTGGTTCCTTGCTAATAAATTTTCAACATGAATTCACGAATATTCACAAAATAGTCACGAAATCACAATATTCATTCATTTTCACAAAATAATATTTTCTCTCTTTCTTGAGATTGCATATGAGAAGCGCCAAGGCTGAGCAACAAATAAGTCGAATGTCGACGAATCGAGAGATAAATTTTAATAAACCAGGCCGTCGGGTTAACTCTAGCCTGCTTTTAAAAACTGACTCTCTTTCTGTAAATCTTTTACTATTGAGTGGAACTACGTTAAACTCAATACGAAATCGCTCCTCTGTATTCGAAAGATATGGGACCAGGGCACGGAGCTGACTCAACTCTACTCTCAAGTTATCCCGTGAAGACCTTCGCGATTAGCTGGTCAGTTCTTAACTGAGTGGTTTTTAGCGCGACTGAGACCTCCTCTATTTTCTCGCGAGCCAGCATCCCACTCTCAGTTACACGCCCATAGTGTGGACACGCGAACCTGCGCGCTCTATTTACGAGGGTCACTCAATAAATACTTAGCCTACAAAAGAAAAACGAAAATTTTGGAGGAGTGGCAATTTATTTTTCCACATAATCTCCTTTCAACTCAATACACTTGGCCTAGCGATGCTCCAACTTTTTCAGCCCGTTCAAAAAATACGTTTTCTCAAGGTCTGCAAAATAGGCCTCCGTGGCGGCGATGACCTCCT
This sequence comes from Melikaiella ostensackeni, assembly GCA_032362435.1. Taxonomy (NCBI): domain Eukaryota; kingdom Metazoa; phylum Arthropoda; class Insecta; order Hymenoptera; family Cynipidae; genus Melikaiella; species Melikaiella ostensackeni. Next base: position 12 of record JAUMHM010087874.1, on the reverse strand, counting down.
CATTCGACCCAA
>JAUMHM010087873.1:0-10144 GCA_032362435.1 Melikaiella ostensackeni | reverse complement strand
TTGAAACTAACAGGTAGTGATCTGTTCCGCACTCAGAGCCTCTCATAACCCTTGTATCCCTTACAAGTCCTCTCAGTTTCTTATCCGTTACAACAAAGTCAATCATACTGCGACTTTCGCCTCTACACCAAGCACACATGTGGATCTTTTTATGTCTGAACAAGTATTTTGAAAATTTGTTATTATAGATTTTTAAATAGTTATGATTTTAATATTAGAAAATAAAAGTCCAGCGACGTGAATGTGCACTTTGCCTGCGTGTATTTACGGTTAGTTATTTAATAATTCAATTGACCTAATCTAAAAACTCTTTTAGAAAATAAAATATGAGGGCCTACTTTTATTTCATTGAAATCGGATGCTTTGGAATTTTATTCACGACTTTAAAGTTCCAACTTCCAGCTGAAGAGAAAATACAAAAAAATCCCATACAAATGACTCTCTACCTCGCCTCGTGGAAAACAAGTCTTTAAATTTGCCTTAACGCATGAATTTGCTCGACCTAGCGAATATGAATACATCACAAGAAGGAGTGAAGAATGAAGGTAGAAAAGCCTGCCCTTAGTTCCTTCTCTGAGCATCAAAGAGGAAAATGTAATCCCTTGCGTTTTGAGCGACTAGAATCTCTTCGTCGTCTTTCTTCGATATCGCCTCACGAAAATGGAATAATGGCAAGCTTTTAAAAGATTTAAGGTGCTTTCAAAAAGATTCTCCCCTCTCAAGTTTTTATTGACTCTCTTCTCTTTCCTGCCTGATAAAGGCCTATCAGCTGCCTCAAAATACGTGAAAATATCTAGAATTTATAAGGGTCATCACATTCTAAATTGTATGGCAATGACACTCTTTGTCGACAAAAGATTTTGCACGGAAAAATGTCTTTCAGTATTTAAGGCATTTGAAATTCGCCCAAAATCAATTAATGTGTTTACGAATATTTTTGTATATGATTCAATGAATCTTTCTTTGAATTAAAAAATCTTTTTTATGAGTGGAACTCCATGCTGGATTCACAGCAAACAAACATTTATATCACCTTTTTTTTCACTTATTCAACATATTTCGCATACGAAAAGAAAAAAAAAGTCTTAGATATTTTGCTCAGAAAAATTTGTTTCAAAAAATTATCCCATTTATAATTTATTTTCTATTTTTAAGATTATCTGTAAAAAATGTGAAATGTTTCAAAATTTTTACCTCTTCAGCTACATCAGGGTTAATTAAGTAAAATAAAACAACACATTTTTGTGTAAAATTTACCTAAGAAACTGAATTTCGGTGCCCCAATCACTTTCTATGGCACCCTCATTCTTATTTTTGAATTCATTCAATTCAACATTTAGTGTGACGAGATGAAAATTATTTTAAATCGAGGGTTAAAAAATAATATAAAATAAATTTATCAATTACCTTGAAAGCTCTAAGAAACAGGTAATTTTGTTCTTTCATTTATAATTGACATTCTAGATAGAAAATATTCCTATTGTGAAATATGGATAAAATGAATGAGCGATCCTTGTGTCCAGGAAAATTGAAAAGGAGAGCTCCAGTCTGAAACACAAGAGAAACTGGTAGAAAAATACGAATCCGAATATTTCAAATAAAGATAGAATGAGAGATATTGTTCATATGTTTGTTCTTTTTCCAGAGTTTTCGCAATTTTCCCCAGGCTGGAAAAAAGTGAACATCAATAAAAAATTGAGGCACTGAAGCGGTACTTAGAAGGCTTATGAATAGTTGGAATAGGGAAATAGAGTGGCTATCAGTATTTTCTATCAACAATCGATGGTCTTCATACCTTATGTATACTTCAAATATACATAGGGACATTTCTTACATATTTGTTGCATATTTATTTCTTAAGCTTTTTGACGATTCTTAAAGGAATTGTTGCATGCATAAAGTTTAGATTATTTTTAGGAAGATGAAGGAAAAAGAAATAATCTGAATGTTGAAAGATACGAAATATATAATTACCGAAATAGAAAATTTCAAAAATTTCAAATTGACGAAAAAATAAAAAACGCGTAGACTCCCACACCTATTTCAAATTTTACACAGCTGGTATGAGTAACCGAACATCTAAATTCTTAATTGAACTGCAGATATATAAAATAAAATATTTGTCTAATAGATCCAAAATATTGAACATTTTCTTTTCAGAAATTAAAATTTTTTTGTAATTTTGTAATTTAGGGAATTCGACATTATTGTAAGTTACTAAATTCAAGAAATTGCGAATTTCAAAACTCAAATCAAAATCAAACGCTCACTGAAAGAATTTGATATAGAAACACTTTCCCGAGTAGATTTCAAACTTGACAGATTTATCATCCTACACAATATGAGATTTATATTATAAACAATATAGTAGAATCCGCTATCTCACTTACTGATATAACTTTCCACGATGATAATTCAGGAATGATTGAGAAATCACTCTATTACAATAATTATCCTGAAGATTTTATTGAAAAGCATAATTAAAAAAGACTATTAGTAATAGAGAAAATACAAATTAACATCCAAACTATTCAAAATAACGACAACCAATGAAAGGTGATCAAAAATCAAAGACAAGTAGTCTTAGATAGTTTTCATGGAGGTATTTCAGAAAATATCAAACGCTTATTAAAAGAACTTGGTAAAAAAACAGTTCACCCAGAGGATTCCAAACTTGACATATTTATCATCCTACACAAGATAAGATTGATATTATAAGAAACGTGATAGATTTAGGTATTTCACTTTCTGATGAAACTTTCCACAATGATAATTTAGAATTGATTCAGAAATTACTTTGTTACAATAATTATCCTGATGATTTTATTGGAATGCATATTAAAAAAAGACTACTTGAAACAAAGAAAATACAAAATAACATCCAAACTATTCAAAATAACGACAGCCAATGAACGGTAATCGGAGATAAAATACAAGTAGTCTTGGGTAGTTTTCATGGAGATATTTCAAAAAATATCAAACGTTTATTAAAAGGACTTGGTACGAAAACACTTCACCCAGTAGATTCCATACTTGACATATGTATCATCCTACACAACATAAGATTGATATTATAAAAAACATGATAGATTTAGGTATTTCACTTTCTGATAAAACTTTCCACAATAATAATTTAGAATCCATTCAGAAACTACTTTGTTACAGTAATTATCCTGATGATTTTATTGGAATGCATATTAAAAAAAGACCACTTGAAACAAAGAAAATACAAAATAACATCCAAACTATTCAAAATAACGACAACCAATGAACGGTGATCGAAAATCAAAGACAAGTAGTCTTAGTTAGTTTTCATGGAGATATTTCAGAAAATATCAGACGCTTATTAAAAGAACTTGGTAAAAAAACAGTTCACCCAGTAGATTCCAAACTTGACATATTTATCATCCTACACAACATAAGATTGATACTATAAGAAACATGATAGATTCCGGTATTTCACTTTCCGATAAAACTTTCGAGAATGATAATTTAAAATTGATTCAGGAATTACTTTGTTACAATAATTATCCTGACGATCTAATTGAAAAGCATAATTAAAAAAGACTAGTAGGAATCGAGAAAATACTAAATAACATCCAAACTATTCATAATAACGACAACCAGTGAACGGTCGTCAAAGATAAAAGATAAGTAGTCTTAGTTACTTTTAATAGAGATATTTCAAAAATTATCGAACGCTTATTAAGAGAACTTGGTAAAAAAACAGTTCACCCAGTAGATTCCAAACTTGTCATATTTATCATCCTACACAACATAAGATTGATATTGTAAGAAACATGATAAATTCCACTATTTCACTTTCTGATAAAACTTACCAGAATGATAATCAAGAATGGATTCAGAAATTACTTTGTTACAATAATTATTCTGATGATTGTATTGGAAAGCATATTAATAAAAGACTACTAGAAAGAAAAAAAAGAAAAAATAACCTCCAAACTATTCATAATGACGACAACCAATGAACGGTGATCGAAGATAAAAAACAAGTAGTCTTAGTTAGTTTTCATGGAGATATTTCAAAAAATATCAAACGCTAATTAAAAGAATTGGGTATAAAAAGAGTTTACCCAGTAGATTCCAAACTTCACAGTTTTATCAAACTAGGGAGAGATATTTTAGAAATTCTAGACCAATGTAACGTAGTATATAAACTCAAATGCCAGTGCGTAAAAATACATAGAAAAGACTAAACGTCCGCTACGAATTTGAAGAGAGATCACCGAAATAACATAAGATTACATCTAGAATACCATGATGTGATTTCATAACATTAAATGGAATTCCATAATGGTGATTCTTCTTACAACGTCTGGGATGAATTTAAATCCTACTCCAAGATCCTATTACCACAAAAGATGTTTTGCTGAAATAACAGAGATTAAAAACAAGCGACAATAGTATCAATAAAATTACGGACCTTAAACATTACAATGCTGCATACAATAGATTGCTTGAATCTCCTTCCTGACTCTTATACAAAATATTTACAAAAAAAAATTGTTTTTAGAAAAATGGTTTGAACTTCTATGCAAAAAATGATCACAACAAATAATTGCTTTTGACTTTATACTACATATAAAAACCACTATTCCTTCCATTTCTTCAAATATTATACCATCAACTGGGGCTATTATATAGTAGTACGTTTTGGGGTAAATATGGGACAACATTTATGCTCTATATTCTCTATAAGTCCGTGGAATTTCACTTTTTTTGAGTATGACTTTTTGTACATCTTATAGACAATATTTGTAAGATATAGTCAGATCACACAATTAAAAATAATTTCTACTGAGTAATACCCTAAGATCATAATACTTCCGGAAAATCAAAATAGCTCCGATTGAGGATATACAAAAAATCTCCGATAAAATTGCAATCTGCTGTACCTACATATGAGAATTTTCTACTATACTCTATTAGAAATCTTGGCGCCCCTTTTCGTGTCGTACAATGCTTCAATTAAAATACAAATACATGTATATGAAACTGACTTCTATTGAGAGATTACTTTTTTGATAGCTTGTGATCTAGTGTGTTACGAATATGTAGCAATTCTCATTTAATTATTTCTTATATTCAAATAATTAATAGGTATACAAATTTAGTAGTAAATGAAAAATTAGGCAATGATAGAATGAAATTTATTTTAGATAAATTTATATTTCGTGTCAAAAATGTTTTTACAAATGAAGGCACATGCCTTATAAAAATATACGAAAAAAAACATTAAGTAAAGAATGCTGTCTTTTTGCCTGGTCTATAGAGAATCCGTTCTGTTCGCGCGCTTTTGTTTCTGCATGATAATGAAATTTAGCACATAATTTAACATTTTGTTATTTATTAGTGAAGCGTCTAAAAGACATTATTTGATTAGCAATATTTTTACTGATGTACCTGACGAAGATTGAATTGCTGTAATTTAATGTTATACTTTTTCAAATGTATACTATTTTTATACTTTAGCCTTTAGTTAATAAGTTTATTAATTCATTGTAATCTAATGTCTTATATTTATTCTTTTATATTGAATTATTTTTGTTTAAAATAAAATAATAAATCCAGTGAAGCGGCGGCAAGCCCACATCCAAAATTATGAAACTCATATACATATTTATGTACCCGTATTATTACCTTTTGACTTGAATAATTAGATTTATAAGGTGATCTGAATAGCTCAAAAACTCTCATTATCTCTCACTCTCTGCCATTCTCTCAAAATCCTTTTTTAACTTTTCCCTTTTCATGACATTTTTCCCTTATTCATATTTTAGTCCAGAAATTTTTTTAGAATTAAAGGTACACGTCTTATGGAGAAAGTAACTTGTAAAAATATAAGAGAAAATGCGAAAAATAGAGAAAAGCTCAAGATATTCTGTCTCTCTCTCTCCCTCTCTCTCTCGCATGCAGCCCTGGCTCCAATCCCCTTGTAGAGGATAGAGTATTTTAGTTTTGTGATAAGGGACGTGAGCCGAAGATAACAGTGAAGACAAATTTACCGTTATAACGACCTTCATACATTCACTCAGCATGACCAAACCATCTCAGCAAATGTCTTCCACTTTTGTCAATCAATACTTCTTCTACACCACATTCTTTGAGAACCCACTCACTACTGACTTTGTACATTAGCGTTTCACCTCAGATATTCCGCAGACAATGCATGCCAACCGCGTTCACTTTACTGCTATCCTTTTTTTGATGTGTCCAGATCTCGCTACCATACAATACCGTGAGTGCAGGCACATAATTATATATTTCAATTTTAGCTTCATTCTTTACATTTTAACTTCTAGTAATGTTTCATACACTGCAGATAATCTTTCTACTTTCCTTTATACGTCTAGATATTTCCGCATCTATCTTTCCGTCAGCAGTAAACAAACTTCCTAGAAACACGGACTCATCAATTTGTTCTATCCTCTCCTCGTTTAAGGCAATGTTGCATGCTGTTTTCTCACCCCTTTTTTCAAGCACGATAACTTTTGTTTTATTCACGTTAATCTTAAGGCTCATACTCTCCATGCTGGTATCTTGTCTGCTCATCATTCTCTGCAAATCGTCGACTGACTTCACCGTAACAATCTTATCGTTTGCAAACGCCAGTCCACGTACTTCCACTGTCCCGAGATCAACATCTTCTTCGTCTAAGAGAGCCACTTTTTGACATTTGTACATGTATATATTGAGCATCCAGGAAGACATAGCGCAGCCTTGCCTAACGCCTTGCTTAATATCAAACCAATCGCTCAGTTGTCCATCTACTCTCACACTCGCATTACTGCTATTATATATTACTTTTATTGCTCTCGAAAACCAACCATTCAGTCCATACTCTTTCAGAATTTCCCAATGTTAAAACCTATTCACCTTATCGAAAGCTCTTTCCAGATCAAAAAATGCACAGAAAACTTTTTTGTTCACTCTCAAAATTTTTGCTATGATCTGTCTCAAGCTAAATATCCCTATAAATTTATGCAGCTTATCACGATATACTAACTGTACTTCTGGTTTCTACAAAATCTCTATTTTAACTCGCGTCTGCTTCGACTTGTTAATAATTCTTCTTCTCCTCCACTCTCGACCTAGGTTCATTTTTGAAACTAATATGTAGATCCGTTTCGCATTCAGAACCTCTCATCACCCTTGTATCCCTTACGAGCCCTCCAGTCTCTCATCGGCTACAAAGATTTCAAGCATACTGTGGTTTTCACATCTGCACCAAGTATACATGTAGATCATTTTATGTCTGAACCAAGCATATGTAATGAACAAGCCTTTTTCTAAGCATAAGCTAATCAATTCAACCCCGTTGCCGTTCATTTTTGAGTCTTCGAAATGACCCAGTACCCTGTCGGTATCTTTGCGTTGCACACTAACTCAACTATTCATATCTCTGAGTAGTGCGATTCTTTCCCTAGGAGTGCAAGTACCTAGAATATCATTTCACGAATCCCAAGACATATCTTTTACATCACTCCTTTCACTATCAACTGGAACTCATTATACTACAATAAATATCCTTCTGACTTACACTTTCGTTCTTGCCCATGATAATCTAGGAGATACTCAATTATACTTCTTGACATGCTGTTTTACTCTCTCATTCTTAACCAAACCGACCCCTTGGTTATCATGTACGTCATTATCTACCCTGTTAGAAATTTCGGTAGTCATTTTCGGAGACGCGTCACTAATGCTTTATGCAGTAACCCTTTCTAAATTTTACGAAAAAGAAATGGAAACTTCAGAAACGATAACTGCATAAAGCTTAAGTCACATGTTTCTGATAATTCCGTTACAATTCAGTAACTTTCAGATACTGTAACTAACAATTCCAAGCGATTAAATTTTTTTTCGGATTAATTATTTTAATATAAAATATTTAGTCCATATTTCTGCTGTCCAAAGGAGAAACATAGTATGTGACATTTTCCATGGAGATTATTTTTCGTTTCTTACGGATACACAAGCATACCGTACATAACACTGCGAGACACAGCCGGCCGAAAGCCTTCGCAATGAGATGCGTCTCTACAGGTGGGCTCGTCGGTCAAACACGAGGACACCGATGCGATGTTTCCAAAATTTTCATAGAAAGATATTTTGAAAAATGACAAACAAATTAAAATTCATCAACCAAATTTTTTGCAATTATTTTTTCTTTCTTACTGATATATACACAATTCATACCACGTCGACTAGACTGCTTTTGCAATCGAGAAGCGAGGACTATGCAGTAGCCTCCACGCACTGCTTTCAATCACGATAACTTATATTCCTGTTACCATTTAGTGATTTTAGGAGAATATTTGCAATTTTCAGTTACTGCTTCTCTATTTCAAAATAAATTTAGTTTAGAAGTTACTGAATTTCATTTCCAGCAACCCAACCTTGTGAATTCCAGTTACTTCAGTAACTTAAACGTGACGGAATTTTCCGGACATGTCTAACAGTGTACTCCTGGCCAAAGTTCGAGCCCGTATTCGATCTATCTTATTTCGCATATCTTCTTCTTTATTTCTGGTCCAAATAAAATTACTAACTCCCTTACGCGCATTGTATTCCGCAATATCCTTCCCTTAAGATCATTTACACCTCTAGCACCCTAAACACCCGGTCTGCATTCATCGCCCGAAAGTTTTCCGATGGCATGCTTTTCATCAACAGAAGTGTCACTCCTTTCCGAGGCTACATTTTTATTCTTATTTTACATTATTCGAAGCTTACATCCAATTACCAACTTGATGCGAGAAATGTTTCCCATAAGTATAAAATCATGTCCAAACTAACCAGCTCAATCGTCATTAGGTGGTGTGTCCATTCTTGAAGTTAGTCCCGCAATATTTCGGTCATTAAAAGGAAAGTATGAAAACAAAGCCAGAACCAAAAGACTTATGATCGGTTTGTGTTGCATACTGAAAAGGGTACCACCCTCCTGCAGTTTGGTATTTAAGATGTGAAGAAGACCATTCATTACTCCATAAATGTGATCAGAATTATCAACCCTCAACAAAGCTTGATAAGCTTTAAAACTTCCATAAATTTCCATTATCCTCCACAAGTTTCTCAGATTTTCAAAAGCTGTAAGCATTTTTAGAAATTTTTATCAATTTGCGAAAGTTTCAAGCATTGTCAAACACTTTTATGAATTTCCAAGAATTCCCATAAGTGTCCAAAAGTTTTAAATATTTGTACCTATTTTATAAAATTTCTATAAAATTCCCAACCTTCACATAAATTTCCAAAATTAACAAATTTACCAAATATTGCATAAATTTCCCAAACTTCTGAAAAATTTCCGGCAATTTTTAGAAAATCATAAATTTCTAGTACCTTTCTTCAGGTACTTTAAGTTTATCAGATATCACGGGTAACATTTCAAATTTTAAACCAGATCTTTCAATAAGAAAAAGGTTTACTACGCGTGCGAAATATTGAAAAATATTTAAGAATAATAGTAAATTATTAATTATTTCTAATTATGAATTATCATTTGTACTATTGATATTGATTAAAATTTATAATAATAATTAATATTTTGTAATATTTATTCATTATATCTCTTATTAGTAAGAAGAAAGAGTCCGAAGTGCAAGTTTTATCTTAAATGTTGTTTTCAACTTCAAATGTTCGTTCTGTTTGAAATGATATTTTATGCTTAAACCATGTAGTCCACACACATTGTAAATTTTATTAATTCTGAAGGTATTTTCGGTAATAATAAAGTTAAGTAATGAGATAACGATTAGTCACGGTCGTATGCAAAGGTCTAGAGACTCTGGTGGAGGGGATTTATGTAGTGGAGGTGACTCATGTTTTAAAGCTTTTCGTAGTTCACATAATGGCCACGAACACGAGCGTATTCATCGGAGAGTTCAAGCAGTCAAGCTTTGGGGGTACCGGGACGGCAGAGGAAAGGGTCAGAAGGTGTGTTGTCTGCCCCCATAAATCACGTGATCGGTTTTCGGCTAATTTCTTACCCCCTCCCATGTGATCAATTTGAGGAATCCCCCACCCCTCCGAAATGGTTACCCACGATATTTTTACAGATTCCCCCCCCCATTTAAGGTCATTTGATTTATGGACGGGGCGTCTATGCTGCCGCCACAATCTT
>JAUMHM010087872.1:0-10144 GCA_032362435.1 Melikaiella ostensackeni | reverse complement strand
AGCGTTCAGTGGTGTTTAGACGCTTTTTTCACGACAAACACCAATGAGTCGTGTCATACGCAAGAATCAATGGTGTTAGGGCGGTCTTTATTTACATGATAAACATTTCTTCTAGGAATTCATTTTCTCCCACACTCAACATTGGTACGAATGCCCGAAAGTAGAATGTCTGGAAAATTTTAGTCAAATGAGCTAATGTTCACCCATCGCTCCAGGCACTTTGAAGTTTTCCGTAAGATTAACTCGAGAGAAATTGTGCAAGAGCGTTTAATTTACGCAAATTTTTTTATTTTTATTCAAATCAATCGTTCACATAGTAAGATAATGTCTTCTTCATAGTCAAAAGAACTGTATTTTCAAAAACTTGAAATTTCCAAAATTTTCAAAATGTTGCATCAAACAATTTGGGTAGGAAGTTGAATTTTTTAACGTTAGTAACAAAGTTTGATGAAATATTTTAAGAAAATCTAATGAATTGTTGTAAAGTGTATGCTGGGCATGAGAATTTCAAATTTTGATAAAATCCAAAACAGCGACGAATTAAATATTTCAGAAATAGTTCACTTCTGCCGTTTTCAATTAAATGTTTTCAAATCTTGCTAGAAAAAGAAGCTTGACTTTGGAAATCATCTAATAATCCCAGAAACCCAAAATTAAGAAAAAATTCAATATGGTGGCAAGCATAATTTTCAAAATAGTTTTGATTTGATACTTTTAACGAAATTGTCCTAAACATTGCCAGGAAATTAAGTTTATCTTAACTCTATTTCAGGTTTCGGAATTCGACACTTTTTCACTTTTCTTATACTTTTTTAGGCAGTGTAAAAAAAGATGAAGGAAGGTATTCCTAACGAAACTACTCCACCTAAAATAAAGAAAGAAATTAATCAAATAGAACATTATTTGGCAATAGCTACGAGTTATCGACTAAATCGGCTTTCCTCAAAAACTTTGTATAAGGATTGAAACGTTTATTTATTCGATTCTCACGTAAAATTATGTCAATATATGATTCTTGAACACTTGTTTTCAATACAAAATTTAACTGTTGAAAATTGAAGAAAATTGAAAATTGAATTCTCAACAGTTGCGTTTTAAGTAATCTGGATTAGAATGAAAATTAGTAGGAAAAACAAGACATTTTTAATAGCTTTCATTCTCATGAAGGGATTTTGAAGGATTCAAAAGATTTTAGGGTAATATTTTACTTTTAACAGATCTCAATAATTTGAAGGCATTTCAAACGATCTCAAACTTTTTTCGGTAATGTTCCTAATTCTTTGAAATTCCAATAAATTTAAAATCCAACTGTTTAAAATTCAATTTTAAATTTCCTTCGATTTTTAATAGTTGAATTTTCAATAGTTGAAGATTCGAGAAAAAACGAGTTTTGTAATAAAAACAAGTGTTAAAAATTTTATAGTTACATAATTTTACATGAAAATTTATTAAATAAACATTTCAATCCATACAATGAAAATTTGGGAAAAATGGATCTTTTCGAAGAGAGGCCGCTGTTTTTTTCTTGAATTTTCAACAGTTAGCAATTTATTTTCTTGGTTAAAGATTCATCATTTCAGTTGAATTTCGTCTTTTTGGTTTGAAAATCCAAATGTTCTGCTAATATTTTTTCCTTTTGTGTTGAAAATTCGAACTATTTTGGTAGAAAATTAAATCACAAGCTTGTCAATTAACTTTTCCTTCGGAAATTTATATTTTCGTGTTGAAAATTAAACTGTTCGGTAGAAAATTAGTCCTTTCGGGTTGAAATTTGAACAATTTGAAATTGATATTCTTTCGGAAATGAAAAATTTTTCTTGGTTGAAAATTCAACTCTTTTATTTAATTTTGTCTTTTTTACTTGAAACGTCATCTTTTCCGAACGAATTTCTTCTAATCACTTTTTTTGGTTGAAGATTTAACTGTTTAGTTAAAAATAACTGTTTGGATTAAAACTAATCTGTCTTCGTTGGAGATTCAACTATTCTGTTAAAAAATCACCTTCTTGGATTGAATTCAACTATTTTTTTATTAGAATTAAAAGCTCTTATAGTTAAAAAGGTATTTTTTTTGGTCGAAAATTTGTCTTTCTTTGTTGAAAATTGATCTAGTTAGTTGCAAATTCATGTATTTTGTTGAAAGTTTGTCTTTTCTGGTCAAAAATAGTTCTTCTTGATTGGAAATTTAGCTATCTATTCGAAATTCGAACTCCTTTGTTGAAAATTCATTTGTTTTGTTTGAAGATTCATCATTTTATTTGAGAATTCATCTCTCTGGTTGAAACTTTTTTTTAGTTAAAAATTCAACTATTCTTTTGAAAATTCATGTATTCTATTGAAAATTCGTATTTTGTGGTAGAAAAATGTTATATTTACATGATTTTAACTGAAAATTTAATAAAAAAACGTTTCAATCCACACAAAAATTTGAAAAAAGCCAATAATTTCCGAAAACGGATCACCACTAGCACAAAATGTTTTGGAACATTAATAGTTATCCAATGGAATCTCAGTAGGGAATTTATGAGATTTAAGAAAGAGTCCTAACTCTGATCATCTGCTGCGGTGCAGTTATCTACATACAGAAAATTATGAAAGAAATTACACATTTAAATTTTTTAGTTCTTACTCCTTTCTTATTTAGGAAACTAATTTTTGACTGATTGAAAAGACTACTTCTTTGATACTATTTTTTATATATGAGGATAGTTTTTTCTTCAGAGAGATACTTTTTTGGTACTTTTTCTAGTTTCATAGAGCACTTCCAGGCCTGATATTTTACTGCTGATTACTCTTTTCGCGTTCGATTTCTACTGATTCGCAGGCTTCAAGAAATATTACATAACAAATGATCTTAACCGCGCACCCACCATGTACTATAAGACAGGATAGAAAAATCATTGACCCGTCTGCCCCAAAAGACTTTACGTAATTTATACACGGCCTTTTATTTGGGAAAAGCAAACTTAACATTACACATCTATTGACAATTCCTGTTTCTGCATATTTTTAATTCATTGTAGAACAAACAAATTTTCGGTCTGTTAAACGCTTCACAATTTAGATTTCTTAAAGTTTGAATTCTTTAAAATGTAGACACTCTAAACTCGAATCGTTCCATTGCAATAGTGCTGGTGAATAAAACTAAAAATAATAATTATTATTATTAATAATATTATTATATATATATAATAATAATAATAGTGGCTCAGGCGGTTAGGCGATCGGACTTCCTAGTAGAGGTCCGGGATTTGATCCCTGAGCCAGTACCTCTGGAAATTTTTCCATGTACTCTCAACGAGGTTCTGGGTGGTTCGGATTCCACCTTAAGCTGTAGGTACCCCCATCATGTACTCAGCTGCAACTCAGCCCGTGGATGATGGGGTGAAATTTATACCAAACTACCCAATATGTCAAATTATGCATATCACTCTCACCAGATCGCTTGATTGCATTACCAAAATGCCTCCGTGACTGATAATATAAACTGGCATAGTCCCGTGCAATATATTCAGTTTGGTACAAATATCCAACTCAAAAAGTGCCCTCGATATATTGGCCTCTAACCATCTTAAGCCTGAGATATGATTTTTTTATAATAATAATAATAATAATAATGATAATAATGGACAGTAATAATTAAAATATATAGTCCATTTGATATATTTACATATTATATACGTCGAGTATTTTAGACTACAATAATATACTTAGACAGTGATATTTTAAAGAGACAGAGGTCGAGACAACACGTGTGAAGTTGGCCCCCAGAAGTTCACATTTTTCCAATTTTCTTTTTGCATACGTTTGTACTGTTTGTACATCTAATATTTCCGTTTGTACCCCCTTGGTTGCGAAATTAGGGGGGAACTTAATTCCGGAGGGCTAACTTCATGTATTCCCCCGAAGTTTAAATTTTTCAAAATTTCTTTTTTGCATACGTTTGTACGTCATTTGTACTGTCCGTACATCCAACATTTTCAGTTGTACCCTTTTGGTTACCAAATTAGGGGCAAACCCTAATTCCGTGTGAGACACAGAAGTTTAAATTTTTCAAATTTTCTTTTTGCATACGTTTGTGAGTCGTTTGTGCTGTTTGTACATTCAATGTTTTTGTTTGTACCCTCTCAGTCACCAAACTAGGGACAAATCCAAATTTCGTGTTATCGTCCCGAAGTTTAAGTTTTTCAAATTTCCTTTTTGCATATGTTTGTACGTCGCTTGTACTGTTTATAAATCCAATATTTTCTTTTGTACCCTCTCGGTTACCAAACTATGGGCAAATCAAAATTCCTTGTCAGTCTCCTGAATTTTCAATGTTTCAAATTTTCTTTTTCATATGTTTGTACGTCGTCTGTACTTTTTGTACATCTAGGGTACGCACGGACAAGATGGAGAGGGTGGGCAAAACGAACAATTGTTTTTGATCGATGCTCAGTCGATAGAAAGAGTTAGCCAGTATTGCTCGAGTCGTTACACAGATGCAAAGGTCACCATTGAGTCGCCGCTGGTACTGCACGTGTGTTCAGTGTTTTGTTAGAAAATATTGAAATTTGGAAAAAGAATTACTATTTTTGACCGTTAGTACACTGTGCTTACTTTATTGTATTTGGGATTATCCATATTTGGATATTCTCACTACAGTACGGTGTAAATAAGCTTTCAAATATCATATTTAGTTTGAGTTTTTGAATCACTATTTTTAATTGATTTTAGGTTGTGTTAAAAATGTACACGGCGGGCAAAACGGAACCGGGTAAGTCGGATACTATCCATTTTGTCCTACATAAGATTATTTGTTAGTGAGTAAGGTTTAGTTAATTTATATTGTGTTGACTTTAACATATCTATTGCAGATGGTGTATAATTATAGAAGAAACACAGATCGGGCTAGTTTGTCCGAGGAACACTTAAAAAAAACCATAGAAGAAGCGAAGAAGACATCAAAATTAAAGGCTAGCAGAATGTATGGTATACCATACGCAACCTCACACAGACATATTAGAAATGGAACTACGAAAAAGAAATTGGGCCTCTTGAAACTGCTTTTTCTCCGCAGGAAGAAGAAGAGCTTGTGAAATATGCCCAAAAAATGGATTCCTTGTTTTATGGGCTCACTCGAACTGAATTTATGCAAATTGCTGGATAATTTCCTATAAAGAAAGAAAAACCTAGAGTTTTTTCCGCTTATATAGCTGAGAAAGGGTGGTTTAAAAATTTCAAGCTTCGCCATCCATCATTGACTTTTAGATCACCTGAACCAACATCTTTAGCTCGAGTCAAAGGGTTCAATCGAGAAGCTGTTAACAGATTTTATTCTTTGTTGGAGGAAGTCGTAGAAAAATACAACATTACACCTGACATGATCTTTAACATGGATGAGACTGGAGTGAGAACAATGAAGAAGGAGTTTTGACTACAATAATTTGTCGCTGCAGTGTTACAGGAGTATTCATTCCACCATTTTTCATTTTTAAAAGAAAGAGGCTCAATCCGAGGCTCTTAGATGGTACTTCCCCTGGTGCAGGAGCAACAACCACTGATAGCGGATGGGTGAACTCTCATAAGTTTTAAGACTGGTAAAAAATGTTTGTGCAAATAGTGCGCCCTATAGAAGACCATAAGGCACTTTTAATATTAGACAACTACGAATCACATAAAAGTTACGATGCACTTAATTTTGCTACAAAAAACCACATGGTTTTTTGTCTATTCCTCCCCATACCTCCCATAAGTTGCAACCTTTAGATGTGGCAGTCTATGGGCCAGTAAAAAAATATTTAGAAATCGAAGTGAACTCTTTCCAAAAGCAACATCCTGGCAGGATCATTAATCAGTATGACATTGGGAGACTTTTTACGGCAACGTATTTCAAAAGAGCTGTGCCAGCTATCGCAATTAGTGGATTCCGTGCAAGTGGCATATATCCAATTAATAAGCATATTATTGGGGACGAAAACTTTGCGCCCTCTAGGGTTTATTTAATGAATGCGTCAAATATCATATCGGAAGCAAACACTTTGAACACTAATGGACCCAATACTAATATGAATGAAAATGAGCAAAATTCTACTATGAATGGAAATGAGGAAAATACCGACAAAAATTTAAATATGACACAGTCTGGAAACACGTCAGGCATGGACTTATTGCAAAATATTCGGCCCATATCTATCGAAGTAGAGGGAAGAAATATGCGATGACGAAAACCACTAAAATCTGAAATTTTGACCAGCTCTCCGATAAATATAGCTCAAAAACAAAAACAAGATGCTGCAGCTGCTAAAAAAAGAGGTTCGTTCGACTCTCCTGGTCCGTCAAGCAAGAAAAGAAAGACACGTACTAAGCAAAGCTCAAACACGGACACAGTGCGATCTAAGTCGTCCTGCTTTTGTACTGTACGCAAAGAAAAATATGATCATCCCCGAATCGAAGACTGGATACAATGTGGAGTTTGCCAAGAGTGGATTCATAAAGTCTGTTCTTCATATTCACGAAGTGGGTCATACTTTTGTGATGAATGTTTTGATTACTGCATCTATTCTTGTAAGTGATTTGCCCGACCTAAGTATTTATTTTGCCCCCCATGGGTAGGTAAAACGCATAATCGTCAATTTTTATAAAAACATAATTATATAAAAGAAGAGTTTAATTTATAATACTTTTTCATCTTTATAATAAATGTTAAATTTCCAAGGAATTAAAGTACAAAGTTATGAATAAATGTGTTTGGAACGTATATTTTTTATTTTTTTTTTAATTAACGTATCCTTCTTGCCTGTCCGTTTGTACGTCGTTTTTACTGTTTGTACATCCAATATTTTGGTTTGTTCCCTTTATTTTACCAAACTAGGGGCAAATCAAAATTCCGTGTCAGCCCCCCCCCCAAAGTTTAAATTTTTCAAATTTTCTTTTTGCATACGTTTGTACGTCGTTTGTGTTGATTGTGAATCCAATATTTTGTTTCGAATCCTTTTGGTTGCCAAGGCAGGGGGAAATCAACATTTCGCGTCGTCCCCTTGAAGTTGAATTTTTTTAATTTTTCGTTTTAAAATTGTATGTACGTTGCTTTTACGGTTACTATTGATTTATGGTATTATTAGTTTTTTGATTGTGATTAAGTAAATATAAGTTTTTTCATTGATTCAGGATGGCAATTATTTTTATAACTTTTGTCTCCCGGGTCTCTCCCGGTTTTCTCGACAGAAATTCGTAATTTCTCTTGGTTCAAAAGGTTGGTTCCAAATTGATACATGCGTCCTAAACTTCGACTCAAAACAGGTTTACGTAAAATCTTCCTCGATAAACGTTAAATTGAAGTGAAATATTACTTGAATCAAAGAATAAATCTTTTTTTTTTATCTTTAAAAAATTTCAACATACATATTTCCCAAAGATTTCACAAAGATTTCAAAAGATTGCAAAATACTTGAAAGATTTAAAAAGATTTTAAGGAAACGTTAAGTTAAACTAAAATCTTACGTAAATCAAAGAATAATTAAAAAGACTTCAAAAATTTCGAAAAGGGTTCAAAAAAATGTCAAAGATTTCGCTACAGAAAATACCTGTTGAGGTGTGACAGCTCGTAAACAAGTACAAATGAGCATTGTATCTAAGTTCTAATTACGAAACGTGGTCTA
Organism: Melikaiella ostensackeni; assembly: GCA_032362435.1. Taxonomy (NCBI): domain Eukaryota; kingdom Metazoa; phylum Arthropoda; class Insecta; order Hymenoptera; family Cynipidae; genus Melikaiella; species Melikaiella ostensackeni. The sequence goes on along the minus strand of JAUMHM010087872.1, from coordinate 2,505 downwards.
ACCTTTTCCAGTATTCCTTTTTTCTATATTGATCCATTTCAACTATATTGCTATAATTAGGATTAAAATAATTATATTTTGAATAAATTTTGTTTCATTAATGAATTATAAATGTTTATAAATTTAAAATAATTTGAAATAGTCATTTTTCGAGCTATAAAGGGATAAGGAGAAGTTCTATCATATCACGTCCCATCCCTTCTCCAGCTCGAAAAATGACCAATAATTGCTATTTTCAGCAATTTGGTAACTATTTTTTCGAGATGACCTTGAAAATTCAAATTTCGAATATTTATGAGCCTTTATTAGTTAGAAGCGCGTCAAAATACATTAGTATACGTGGTTGAAACAGAACCATAACAGAGTTAGTCATGAACTTAATTTTAACAGATTTCAATTTTTTTGTATTTTTGGGGTTTTTGAGGGAAAATATGCAACTTTTTTCACTGCTTTCAATTTCTCATATTGGACTCGAACGAAAGATAATTAAAAGAAAAGTACACAAAAAAAAAAATTTCGGAAAAGCCTCGATTCTGGACAATTAACAAATTTAGAAAATGAAGAAGATTTCTGTTTAAGCTGGAATTTTTTTTAATATGCAAAAAGCGAGTTTTTTGGAATTTGTTGACTGCACCTTTTTTGAGAAGATTTTGACATGTGCTTGAAATTTCTTCAGCTTGAAAGAATGGAACATGCCGTACTTTTGCTATCATTGAAAGAAATGCATGTGTGGTGTGCAAGATCTAAAAGTTGCTCATAAAAGGTCAAATTAACAATTTTGGAATCAGGAAAAAATGATTTTCATGATGAAAAAACAGTGGAATTTTTCTTCGGTTAAAGCTGAAATATTTATCAAATATTAATTATATAGATTAATTAAATCAATTAAATTATTTTATTTAATTTAATTATTAATTAAATTATATTAAATTGAATTAATTAATTAAATTATCAACCAAATTCCATTTGATTCAATTAGTTAATTCAATTATTTAAATATTAATTTGAAAAACCAAAATGGAATGATGGTTGATGACATTTTTTATAACAACAGAAATTGTTGACCTGAGGTAACATGTCCTTAGTTTATGTATATATCAATTTAGCAACCAATCTAACAAATAGATTAAAATCTAATGTTCTCAACAGATAAGGAACACATTCAAAAATCTGTCTATAATAATTGTCTACAATAATTAACTTAGATGGACATAGGAAGGTCGTAGTAATAATCTTCCATTTAAAACATACGTTTCGGAACAAGAAAAAGAACGTCTGTCACTCCCCTTCGAATTCATGTAATACACAATAGGTTAGATTGCGTAAATAATTTGTTAATTCGTTGTTCAACTTGTTGAGAAGAGTATTATTTCAAGAAGATGAAACGGATCCGTTAAGGTATAAACGAATTGTTTGATGAAATAAATATAGTCTTTCGTCATATGAATTAAAAATTTGAGTATATTATTTTATGATACATACTCGTTTCTTCTTAGTCACATCCTCCCCATTTGTAGAAGTCGTGTGGAAGGAGACTAAGCACTACTTGGATAAAGGAACTCCAACGGGAGGGGGTCATCAATAAGATAGAGGGTTCACAGGAGAGGCACCAGGAACACTTTTTACCCCTTTCCGGGGGACCGTGTCGGGGGAGGGATCACCACTACTAGGTTGGTGGAATTCGAACGAGGGGTCCTGAAAAAGATAGAGGAGTGTAACTGGTTACAGAAGAGTGTTCGAGTGTTCGGTAACACATCTCCGTCTTTTCAAGGGGCTCATCTGATGGGAAGGGGGTGAGGTGGAGAGCGTCCTTACCACTACTGGGTTGGTAAAACGTGAAAGGCACCCCTGTGATTGGTTACATAAAAAATGTAGGTCGCATCCTTACCCTTTCCAATGTCGTGTGGGGGGGAGGCAGCAAGGCTCCCCTGTTATTGATAACAGAAATACGTTTTTGACTCACGCTTTTGAGTCAATAATCTTATTCTCGAAAAGTTTGCGCTTGAACCTTCATAGCGTGCTACCTTTTCAATACTTTAAGTCATACTCCTAACCTTAGCTATCGCTTTGAATCTTAGATGTCTGTTGTGTTATAAGGTAGTTGAATAAATTGAGGAAGATGACCTTTAATTGTGTTTTATTAATAAGATTGTGCTTTCGGATAGTTAGACATTGATCGTTGGTGTTCGGTGATAGAATGAATAGTGAGCCAGAACGTCGGTCAGTGACAACTAGCGTCGAAAGGCTCCATAGTTTTAAGGGTGGGGGCGAAAACTCAGAGCCCGAAGGTGTGTACAAAATTCGATGAATACGGAAGGAGGCGAAAAATGCTCGAAGACGTTTACACAATTGTAAAGATGTTTTTTGAGTTGGCATTAGGGTCTAGAATTTTTTCAAATATTCTATTATGTATATATATATATATATATACATATACACATGCATACACACATGTATACAAATACACATATATACATGTGCATACATACAAAGTATCAAGCTTTT
>JAUMHM010087871.1:0-10145 GCA_032362435.1 Melikaiella ostensackeni | reverse complement strand
TTAATTCATTTTTGGAAATTTGAACTACTTTGTTAAACATTCATTTAATTGGTTGATTGAACTATTTTCTTGAAAACTCGTTTTTTTGTTGTTTGAAAATCAATTATTTCAATTCAAAATTTAACTATTTGGTTTTTTGGTTGAAAATCTATAATTTTAGGTGGACAATTTAACTGTTTTGTAAAAAATTCGTCTTTTTTCGCTGAACTCAACTGGTTGAAAATTCGTTTTGTTTTTGTTGAAAAGTAATTTTTTAAACTGAAAATTTCACTCTCCCAGTTATGGTTGAAAATTTATGTATTTCTTTGAAAATTCGTCTTTTGGTAGAAAATTAATCTTGTTTGGAAATTGATCTTTCTTGATACAAAATTCAGCTGTTTGGTTGAAAATGTTTTTCGTTGAATTTTAATCTTTTTTTTTCAACTATATGGTGAAAAACATTTTTTTTTGCCGAAAATTCAACTGTTGTGTTGAAAACTCAACTGTTTTGTTGAAAATTCATCTTTTATGGTAGAAAGCTCATCTTTCTTGGTTAGAAAATTCATTTTTTCTGGCTAAGAATGAAGTTTTTTGTTGAAAGTTCAACTTTTCGGGTTGAAAATTCAACTGTCTTCTGAAAAATCGTCTTTTTAGCTTGGGAATTACACTATTTGGTTGAAAATACAACTGATTTTAGTTCAATTTTAATCTTCACTGTTTGAAAATTCGATCATTTAGTTGAAAATGCAACTTTTTAGGTTGAAAATTCCAATATAAGGTTAAAAATTAAATTATTTTGTTGAAAATTCAATTATTTTGTTAAAATAATCTTTTTTGGTCAAAAATTTAACTGTTTTGTTAAAAATTCGTCCTTTCAGACTGAAAATTTATCTTCTATGGCAGAAAATTCATTTTACTTGGATGAAAATTAATCCTTTTTGTTTGAAAATGAACTTTTTTGTTGATAATTCAATTATTTGATTAAAATCATCTTTTTTGGTCAAAAATTTATCTGTTGTGTTGAAAACTCAACTGTTTTGTTGAAAATTGATCTTTTATGGTAAAAATCTCATCTTTCTCAGTTGAAAAATTCATTTTTTCTGGCTGAAAATGAACATTTTTTTTAAAGTTTAATCTTTTTGGGTTGAAAATTCAACTGTCTTTTGAAAAAAATCGTCTTTTTGTCTTGAAAATTACACTACTTGGTCGAAAATACAACTGATTTTAGTTCAATTTTAATCTTTATTGTTTTCAAATTTGATCATTTAGTTAAAAATGACTTTTTGTAGCTTGGAAGTTCCTCTATATGGTTAAAAATTTAATTAATTTGTTGAAAATTCAACTATTTTGTTAAAGTCATATTTTTTGGTCGAAAATTTAACTGTTTTGTTAAAAATTTGTCCTTTTGGATTCAAAATTCATCTTTCATGGTAGGAGAGTCATCTTTCTTGGTTAAAAAATCATCTTTCTTAGTTGAAAATTAATATTTTTAATTTGAAAATTCAAGTGTTTTGTTGAAAATGCAATACGTATCGACTTGAAATCTTTGGCGTTTCATATCAAATTCAGTATGGTACCTACACATTAATTTTATTTAAAAGAATTTATTCCCCATAATTCCCGTATTTTCCTGAAAAAATCACCCTATTTTCGCTGTTTTGGCAGCATTTTGGGCTGTGAATTCTGCTAAAATATTATGCATGTATGTTTTGTGTTTTATTTTAGGCGTTTACCAAATGAAATCGAAGAAAAATTTGAATTTAAAAGAGGGTGGGAGTTCGTATTTGTGACGTCACCCTGGGGTGATCCAGCTTTGTGTGATGATCTTTGGCGAAGAATGGGAGGGGTGGAAAAAGTTTTCAAAATAGTGTGACTTAGTTTTTGAACGGCCCCTAAAGGCAAAGAGTTTGGAAATTGCATTAACTATAATTTGAAGAATTGTATTTTCAATTATTACAAAAAATTTGATCCAATTGATTTAAAATGAAGACACTCGTATATAAGACGTTCTTGAATTTCTCATCACTCATACTCGTATTATGGTCAGATGAAGAATCGAAAGAAGAGACATTTAGACACTGGAGAAAGTTTATTATTGATAAAAGAAATCGATACGAAGTTACATAAATCAGTGAATGAGAATTATTAATGATGCTCCCGGCTCACTGAGATAATAATGGATTGCATTAAGCATGCTTAGAGAAGCTCAAAGTACCAGGAAATAATGCTACATAATACATTTACTTCAACATTTTTAATTGGATATTCAGATTAATTAAAAAAGATATCTGCCTTTGAAATGCAATAATATGTTTTATAATCTGGTACGGCGTGAATCGATTTATAATAACTATATTACTACCACTGTGTTTGCTGCTTATATATGGGTCATTTTAAATTAACTTCGGAATTCGATACCGGTAAGTTTTGCATTTCAAAGTTGTTAATTATAATTTATTGCTGTAACAGGATGCTTTAAAATGCTGTTTAATGTGCAATGAGGGTAGTGATAACAAATAATATTCAGAGGTGCCTTTTTAAAGTTAATTTTTAAAATTAATTTTAATGGCTTCTTTTCAAAAAAATGTATATAGCATTCTTTAAAAATATATTTACAAGATCTGTGCTACGTATAAATTTGATATGATAGTGCCAAACAGAATAACATTCATAAAATGCATTGCTCTGAATTTGTGAAAAAAATGAAAATTATACACATTTTTTGCTAAACTCTTATAAAAGCATTTATTTTACGTTTTTAAGTACTATATATGCATTTACGGCATCAATTACTTCTTCATTGGATGAGAATCTCTTCCCACCGAGCCAGGTCCTCAGGTTCGGGAACAAGAAGAACTCGCACAGAGCCAAGCCTGGACAATAGGGTGGATGAGGAATTAATTCGAAGCCCAGTTCATGTATCCTTGCCATTACGATTGCGGAGGTGTGAGCCGGAGCGTTGTCGTGATGAAACATCACTTTTTTGTGTACCAATCGTGGCCGTTTTTTTTGTAGCTTGGCTTTCAAACGGTCCAATAATGATGCATAGTATGTTCCTGTTATAGTTTTACTCTTCTCCAAGTAATCAATGAGGATGATTCCTTGGGAATCCCAAAACTGCGGCCATTACCTTTTTCCAGCTGACAAAACAGACTTTGTCTTCTTTGGCGCACTTTCGCCAGACTACCCACTACTCTGACTGCTGCTTTATCTCGGGTGAATAGTGGTGGATTGAGGTTTCGTCCACAGTCACGAATCGACGCAAAAAGTCTTGCGGATTCCGATTAAACTACGCCAAACACTGCGCTGAAACGTCTTGCGCCTTTGATCCGGAGTCAGCAATCGCGGCACCCATTTTGCACACACTTTCTTAACCTCTAGTTGTTCATGAAATATGTTATAGACTCGTTCAGTGGAGATGCCTACAGCCTTAGAAATCCCACGCACCTTGATTCGGCGTTCGGAACGCACTTCATCTTTATTTGTGGTTCGGCCACGTTTGAATTCGTTTATCCAAAAATAAAAGATTTTAAACAAACGAGCAGATTCCCCGTGAACTTTGTCCAACTCGGCTTCGATCTTCGCGGCCGTCCAATTTTTTAAATAAAAATGTTTGATCACTGCATGGAACTCTTCTTTCTCTATTTTTTCGAAAACTACTGACACGCTCACTTCAAACGTATGCCAAACGCAAACTAAGCGTCGGTTTGGCTGAAGCTTAGTAGGGGTTAGTTTGAAGAGTGCTATTTCTTGGCCATATGCAAAGTCCATCTTGGCGCCATCTAGCAGGAAATTTACCTTACTTATCAAACGATTCGTACACCTACGATCCAGTTTCTTAGAAACAAATAATAAATTCTATAAAGGTGGACATAGCTGAATTTTCACTATATTTCGTGAATAATCTTTGCGTTAAATAAGGATTTAAATTGGCTTACGAGAAATACTGAAGTGTAGAAAAATTAATAATTTAACAAATATTAATTAGCAAAGGATGAAGGACGTATTTGAAGTTTACAAGCTACAAAACACGTATTCGTAATTTCGGAAGAATTTTCTGTGACAATTCGTTTCAAAATCGTTCGACAACTTCGAAAATCGTTTCTTTGCACTGCTTAAAGAAAATTTATGTTGAAACAACATATAATCTAGCCTTGTATTCTCGAAATATACGTAAAAAACTGCGGTGGACGCAGTTGATATAAATTTCGGGTACAAGGGGACAATATCTACAAAATTATTTAATGAATTTAAAATATTAAAAACAATTTTTCCAAAGTATTGAATAGTTTTTTGAGTCAGTAAGAAGAAAATTTTTTTAATATATCTATGGAATGTTCAGGAAAACTAATCGAAGTCTTGAAAATAATATTTCAGGCATTAAAGCTATGAAGTTAGCGAGGGACACGAATTCCGAAGTTAATCAAGATTCGCGGTAGCGAATCGCCGCCAAGTACTAAAAGAAAGTGGAAAAAGATTCTTAATACCCAAACGAGAAAAAAAAAATCTGCCATGAAGGACGAAATGCGAGAAAGAAAAAAATCGCTACCGAGAATTTTTATCTGCAACATAAATGATTTTGAACACTAAAAGTGGAATATCTCAGTCAATTTATGCAATTTCTTGACCAAACTTGGCGGGTATAAAAAACCCACCAAAGTACAAAAATTCCGTAAGTTTATAAGATATTAATTTAAAATTGAAGAAATGAGCTATAATCGAATTTTGAAAGAAAATCTCTTAACAAAAAGTCATCTGCAGGTTATAGTTTTATTCCAATGATTATAAAATTGACAATCATATCTCATTTTACAATTTTACATATTATCCAGGACAGAATAAATTCACAATTGCGTCTGTTGAGAAAATAAGAGTTAAAAGCGTGATTTTTGAGATGCAGATCAAGGTACAGCTTACACGCTTTTACCAAATGAACTGAAACTTTTTTTTTTAGAAAAGTGCCATCAGATTTTAAAAGCAGTTTTAATGAATTTGAAATACATTGATTCATATTAAAATTTGAAATTTAATTTTTTTTGTCATTTTAACTTATTTTTTAACGATTTCTAACATGCAGGCGCACCTGCAGCCCAAACCAATCTATCGATTTCAATAAGACTTTGCATGGATATAGTAAATAAGGTGTACAAATGCCGCTTTTTCAGGAGAAAGTGATCCATAAACATATCATGGAATTAAATTTGAATTTATCAACAAATTTATTATTTTTAAGATGCAGACATACCGACAGCCAAAACCAATCAATCGATTTCGATGAAACTTTGCATAAACATAGTAAATAACGTGAAAATATGCCGCTTTTCAGGAGAAAGTGATAAATCAACATACGATAGAGTTAGATTTTAATTTATCAAAAAATTTACTATTTTTAACATGCAGATGCACCGTCAGCCAAAACCAATGGATCGATTTCGATGAAACTTTGCATAAACATAGTAAATGACGTGAACATATGCCGCTTTTTCAGGAGAAAGTGATAAGTAAACAAACCATAAAGTTAGATTTTAATTTATCAAAAAATGTACGATTTTTAACATGCAGATGCACCGACAGCCAAAACCAATCAATCGATTTCGATGAAACTTTGCATAAACATAGTAAATAACGTGAACATATGCCGCTTTTCCAAGAGAAAGTGATAAATCAATATACTATAAAGTTAGATTTTAATTTATTAAAAAATTTACTACTTTTAACATGCAGATGCATCATCAGCCCAAACCAATCAATCGATTTCGATAAAACTTTGCATAAATACAGCAAATAACGTGTACATATGCCGTTTTTCAGGAAAACTAATCGATCGATTTATTTTTCCATACAAAACCGTTCTTGACTAAATAATATACCTACCGTTTTATATAATATACCATCGTGGTTCAGAAAATATTATTAATTCAAGATTGTGTTTATTTATAGCTAACCCAAAACTTTTACCCAAAACCGTTGTAAAACTCTTGGAAATTAATAAGCATATTGAAATTGAAATTTTCAAATTTTTCATCTTCGCTTGATTCACTTAATGATCAATTTGAATTCATGAATTTTCATTTAATTTTAAGTAACAAAAATATACAAACCTATCATCGACTAAGTTACACTGATTTTTTACTAGATTCTTGGAGAAACTTGTTCACAAAAATAAAATTGAAGCACGGAAAGCTGAATGATGCTAAGTCCACTTTTTGATGAAATTAAGTTTCCTTCAAAAATCATACTTTCTCGTTTTTAAAACCTATTTCAGCGAAAAAATTAAGGTTTTGCAATTTTTTACCCTAAAATTGAGTATTTCGTTCCATTCAAATATTTAAAAATTTCAGATTCAAACTCAATGAATGAAGTATACTAAAATACTGTAGATTATAATTTTATACCAATGTTGTCAGAAAAATTTATTACTGTATATGGATTTGTTATTATTACGATAAAAATGAATGAAATCCCACCAAAAACACTATGTGTGAAACAATTCCGTCAAGTACATGACTATTAATATTTTATTCATTTTTGTTAAAGGAAATCAAAGTTGTGAAATCAAAAAATGATGCCAAGTACTAATAGTAAAAAATTTATAAATAGAAGTGTTTTTTCAATAAAAGGAATTAGTTCAGTGAATAAGTCTATTGAACAATTTTTTTGTTTAATAAAAGAAATAAATTGATAGCGTAGACGAATGAAGAAAATTTGGCGGGCCTATTATTGTCTTTAAATAATAAACATAAGTGTGCCAACATAACAATAATATTAATAATAATAAGTTATTATATTACAGGCCCGCTGAATATTTTTCTCATTCGTGCACACTATCAATTTATTTTTTATCGAACAAAAAAATTGTTCAATAAACTAATTCATTGAACTAATTTCTTTTATCAAAAAACACTTCTATTTATAAATTTTCTACTATTAGTACTTGGTGTTATTTTTTTATTCTAAATTACCCATGTAGATATATATATTTTCCACAAATTAAAGAGATGAAAGAATCCTTTTTTTTTCTTTGAACAGACTATCTGGATGTCACAATGATTTGATTCTAGAACACACACATTGTCTCTGCTTGCTTTAATTCTCCATTGCACATTTAATTCGCCCCTGGATGACTTCACACTGAAATTTCTTATTTTATATCAGACTTTTTCCCAATGTAGGTCAAAGTTCACTTTTTCTATTCGCAAACCGTATTATTGAATTTCCATGAGGCCACGTGAGCGTAACCTCAAAAAAAATGTTTCACATATTTTTAAACCAACTTGCGTTCACACGAAACGCAATATCGAGTTGAAAATTTCAGAAACTAATTAAAAAGCACTATAGAACGTTAACCTGGTCCTTAATTTTTATAATTGTAAAAAAAGAAAAAAAAATTGTCTAGGAAAAAACTTTTTTTATAATTATAAAAATTTAGGACCCCAAAAAACGTTCCTTAGTGCTTTTTATTTAGTTTCCGAAATTTTAAACTCGATATTGCATTTCGTGTGAACGTAAGTTGGTTTAAAAACAATGTCAACAAAAAATTTTGAAATTACGCTCATATGGCCTTAACGTTTATAAGTTCAAAAAAATGTAAGTTGAAGGAGAACCCAAAACGCAGAAATTATTCCATCTTTCAAATATATTTTAAATATTTTCCTATTCGTTTGAGGTTATGAACCATGTAAGGCTAAAAACAAGATTTCTTCTTGAATTGTGACGCTCTTTGGAAACTTTAATTAATTTATTAATTTAGGAATGTGGTGCATTTTATAATGAAATCAGTGAACTTTCAATTTTCGAAAAGATCATCCATAGGTGATCCAATCGGCGATTTGTGTTGAATATTTCGATTTTGGTTGAGAATCAATTTTTTTTAACTGAAAATTTACCTATTCGATTTTTGGTTGAAAAGTAATATTTTGATGCAAAACAGGGTACGTACCCCTATAAAACCCTAAAAGAATTTTCACGGTGGGGCTGAACAAAACTTAATTGAAAGGTGCTTGCATTTGGGATTTTCTGGTTGATTATGATTCCCTGGCACCCCATAGAAGTTTTTAGAGCAAATTATCATCGCCTGAGCCCTTTTTGAAAAAAGTCCATTTTTGTTTTTCAAATTTGTTTCGAGTTTTTCGAAATTGTTGATAACAATATGTTTTCTATATTTCTGATTTTTTTCAACAATTACCTGTCTTCTTAAGGGGTCGTCCATATTATACGTCACACATTTTTGGCTCATTTTAGTCCCCCCTCTCCCCCTATGTCACACGGTGTTACAAAATCTTGACCCCCCTCCCCTCCCCTGGACGTCACGTCACACTCTGATTTTTTTCAAAATTTCAGGGGTTTTCACATGCAAAGAGGAGATGTAGATTTATTTCGCCAGAGTGGGGAAACCTCTGAACGTCGCTCAAACCCAAGCGGCCAGAAGCCCTCCCACTCTCACGAAATTCAGTCAACTCTGGACTGAAGTCACCTGGGTTTATGTCCTTCTTAGAACGCTGCGAGCTCGCACTTGTGGGCGAGGGGTCTCAATTGGTGGCTTCAATTTGGCCATGTTTTAGTAGATAGATTTTGTTTCTTCAACATAATCAATTAAAAGTGTATAACCAATGGACCTTATCTGTGATATTTTGCTGTTAGATAACAATCAATAAATTTTCAAAAAAATTTAATAAACAAATTACGCTAAGGACGTTTTTTGATAGAACATCTTATTTTTTTTATGAAATCGACTAACATTTTCAAACAATGTCTCTCTGTTATGATACTTGATTATCCGGCAGGAAATGTTTATTATTTTAACAATATTTCATAAAAATAATTCGAAATTATGAACAAAGTATAAAAAATCTCAGTTCGTTCATGTTTCTACAAATAAAATTGTGTTTCTATAACATAATCATTCACCCGCAATACAGTAAGAACCTTTTTGTTAAGAAACTCTAGTGTCAAACAATTGTTAACATTTCTTCAAACCGACGTCTTTAAACATACCAACGGTATAAATTTCGAATGATATAAATTTAATAAAATAATTTTCTACTGAGGTTAAAGGAAATGTGCCTAAAAAGTTTAGAAGAATTGTTAATAATTTCAAGCTATTTTTATGAAAAATTATTAAAATGATAAACATTTCCTGCCGGATAATGCAGTATCATAACAGAGAGACAATGTTTAAAAATTTTAGTCGTCTTCATAAAAAATAGGGTGTTTCCATTAAAAAAGGCCTTAAAGTAATTTTGTTTACTAAATTTGTTTAAAAAAATTTTAATTGATTACTAACAGCAAAGTATAACGGTTAATACCCATTGGTTATACACTTTTGGTTGATTATACCGAAGAAACGAAATCCATCTACTAAAACATGACCAAATTATGCATTTATTTATTACATTTTTCAACAAAAATAACGAATTGTTAGCTTTCAGTAAAATATAGCAACAGAGTGCTACTGGCAAGATATTGGAAACTTATTCGTTCGAAAAAATGAAATCTATAATTTGTAAAATGGCGAAACAATGAATTTGTTTAATAAATTGGTTTAAACAAATACAAATTATTGTTTAATAACAAAGTATCGTAGCAAGAAGTATTGTTAACGTATTTTCAGTTAATGTTGCAAAAAACGAATTCCGTGTAGTGAAAAATGACAGTATTATGAATTTTTCTAATTTTGTTTAAACAAATGACACTTATTGCCTAGCATGAAGGAATGGCACAAAAAAGCTATAAACAATATATTTACTGTTGATTCTGTTAAAAAAAAACGTATCGGACTTATTCCAAAATGACGAATTTATGCAAAATTTATCACCTCAAAAAGACCTCCAAAATTGCCTTTAACAATTTTTTATATCTATATTTCACTCCTAAACTGTCATTAATAAAATTGAAATATTCATTAAAAAAATATTTTTGTTACTTATATCGGTTCTAAAACTTGCCAATTTTCTATTACCAATTCAAAACGTATATTTTTAGCAATTTTGTATTAAATTTAAAATTTCTCATGGTTTCTCACATACTGAAAATTTATGCTGGAAAGTATTCGATTAGTACGCATTTTGTTTGATTCTTTCTCGATATGTTTTACAGTTTTTCAGCTGAGTATAAAAATATAATGTAAAATGTCGATTTTATAAAATTTAAACTAGGCTCAAGGAATT
>JAUMHM010087870.1:0-10145 GCA_032362435.1 Melikaiella ostensackeni | reverse complement strand
GCAAATCCTGTATGATTTAGCGGGAATTATTGTAAGATTTACAGAAAAAGTGCTGTCCTTACTTTCGTCTATAAATTTGTAAGGTACCTGAAAATTTTGGATAAATTGAATATTTTGAATTTGAATGAAATATTTTCATGTCTCAGATAACTTGAGTTCAAGAACAGATCTCTCTGAATATAATTCTTTTATTCACTGATCCTTTTTTAAATATTGTGATATTTTCTCACTGTGTCAAGTGTTATCGTTGAATAAATCGACGAGTTTTTATCTGTCTTTTATTGACATTATTTATGATAACAACTATGCAAGCCAAGTCCTAAAATTATAAAATTTAACAGTGAAACATCTTGTAGAACATTTATAGGCTCACAAAATCATACATAAATCAGTTCCTCTACTCAAAAAGAAAATGAAAAATATTATTAGAATTCTAGTCTTTACTTTGATGGTTTTCCTTAACTCTGTGGGTAAGTTCGAGTACATAATCATACATGCTTATATCATATCCATAATTTGAAGTATGATGTTTTTAGTTAACGTAATTTTTGATTTTTATTAAAATTTATTTGTTTTTTTCTTTCGCCGGTAATAATGTTATTCAAATACGTACGTGAGAGATTCATACCACAATTTCAAGACCTCTACTTATTTATTGTTAGAATCAGTGGGATATTTTCATTTTTGAAGGCTTTGAAATCAGAACTTTTTTAAAAATGAAAACGATTTTTATATACTTAATTAGGTCGTCCAGAAATTAAAGAACTAAAGATTCACATGTTTTATCTTATTGTACTACACAATAATTTTTTTAATACTGAGATAAAGTACTTATACTGAAGTAGTTTTTGGTTATTTCTAAATTTGAGTTGTTCTTCTTTAAAAATTGCAAATGAAACTAATGACGAACGAATTTTAATAATGATTAGCGATTCGAATCTGAAAATTATCAATATAGATGAATATTTTAGATTCAAAGCTAGGTGCTTATAAATATTTAGAAGTCTGCCCACGGAATTAGATAGAACTTGACAAAATCACTTTAAATATCGTCAACTAGGATGGGCCGAAAGTTTATGTATCCTACAAGCAGTTTTTCCTAAAAATTTTACTACGATAAAAAAATAATCTAGATATCGCAATCGATTAACTTTAAACAAGAAGCTTTAAATAGCGAAGGGCGCAAAATTTGTCTTATGCATGTTACATTTATAAATTTTAATGATTCTTGCCAACTATAATTCATGGTCTTATTGTTTCCTACATATCCTGCATGATAAAAATGAAAATTTTAATTCAAATGAATACATAATTCTACTAAAACTGTCCTAAAATATCGAAAATTTACGTTTTTCTTTGTTTTAAACACACATAAAATTCATGAAAATAGTACCAAAAATCTGATAAAATTACAGGTCCTTCAGCAAGAAATAGTCTTTAAAATGAGGTCAACAAACTGAAAAATGCTTTATTTTTCACGGAGCCTTCATGGGAAATATGTACTAGGGTGGTCCGAAAAAGGCTTTTTTTGAAGAGTTGAAAGGCTTTTTGATTTTTTCTAAATGTAGGACAAATAATGAAGTTTGACCCCCAGAAGAAATCTCTTATTCCTTTTAACTGATAGAAACATTTTCCCGATTAATTAATATTTCACTGACAGAATTAAGTATGAATTTGTATCAATGATTTCATATTTTTTGGTAAGATGAAACCAGTTCTTCATATTGAGAAAATATCTGGTTTTATGTATTCAGCACGATCATTTTCTTGAATCAAATAAATTTTCTTTGAATTAAATTTTTTCCTGTGTATGTTACATTGAACTTGATATAGTGGTAAGTGTATGAATAAAAAATATTTTCTGAAATAATTTAGGATATATTTGAGATTTCAGTAAATTATAGCTCATACAGCCTCGATATCGTGTAACTCTGGTTTTCAGTCATTTCCCTTGTTTATGGCCATAGTTATGCGTTTTACGATAATGAAATGTGAACAGAAGTTGCCGATATTAACCTGAAAAATAGTTTCCACTCCACATATTTTCAGATACATAAGCTTGTTTCAAGAAAAGTAACAAAAGGCGTTAAGAAAAGTATTATCTCAAATGTATAATGGGTATAATTAGAAAACGGTTGCGTTCATTAATCTGAAATTTGCAAAAAATTTCTTATTTCTATATTTTAATCATTTGTTCACCACATCATAAACTGAAGCAAATAATCTGCTAGCAATATTATCATGCTGGAAAAAACATGCTGGATGGAAATCTCTCACAATTGCAAAAAGGCTATAATTTTCAATTGCCAGTAGACATCAAAAACTCAAATGAGAATTTGTCTTAATTTTTTTCATAGAACTCTAATTTATGTACTAAATGATCATTTCAGTAATTTTCCATTCACTTGTTGGCTGCACTTAAAATCATCCGATTGTGTTCTTGTAGGAGTCAATCTTCATTATTAGAACCAAATTTTGAAAAAATCCAAAAGCGTTTTCACTTTTCAAAAAAACCTTCAATGGACCATTCAAATGTACACATGTTTTTTAGAAAAATAAAAGATTCAATAGGTTTTTCTTTTTTTTCCTAAATATAGCGAAATGTAGTCCTACTATTGCACAGTATACACCATTATGGCAGAATCTTTTTTCAAACAGTTTTTCAATTTGCCAAAATTGTTTTTGGTCATAGCTTGGTGAGAAAGGAATCTTGTTTCTAGTTTGTTTGCCTTATTTTACAGGTTATATCTAGCTGAACAACTTGCGATTTTTTCAAATTTTGAATACTATTTTCATGGATTTAAAGGATGTTTAAAACAGAGAAAAGCGTGAATAGACATTTTTGGTCAGTTTTGTTCGAATGATGTATTCTTCTGAATTAAATTATGCATTTTTACCATTCAAGATATGTTGGCACAAATATAGACTAAAAATTCTAGTAGGCAAGAATCATTAAAATTTCTAAATGTATCACCTGTAAAACAGATGTTGCGCTCTTCGCTTCCTAAAACATCAATACGCTTGCAATGGCTAATTTTTTATCAGACTCAAATTTTCATATACAAACTTTTAGGCATCATGGATTTCTAAAATTAAGAAAAAAATTGTTTACCACATATAATTGAAGGAAGTGCCTATTAAGTCTTTGTAATTCATTGTTTAAGTATTAAAATCTGTTTGTTTCTCTTCTTACAGAATTCAGTTCGCAGAGCAAAAATGAAGACAATTTGGGTACCGTATAATTTATAAAAATATCCCTATTAAATCGTTCTAATTCATATTTTCAGTACTAAAAGTCTGTTTCTATTCCTGTTACAGATTTGAACTTGACGGTCGGACGCGGACACAAATCGGGTACCGTATAATTTTTAAAAATTTCGCTTAACGCACAGAAAAAACTAGGGGTTCTATGATGTTTCAGCGCCACTAAAAAACTGGTTTCTTTGGAATCTGTCAAAATCAGGTGTCAATCAGAACTGGTTCTTTTCGAAATAGTTGGAAATGAAAACAGCGGGAAATGAATTATTTTATAGAAAAATCACTGAGTCCGTTTAAAAGCTCACAAGTTCCATTATTTTAATGTTGAGTCAACTTCTTCTACGCGCTTATTTTCAAAATTGTTCTAGTGCTTTTCCTACATTTTTTACATGTAGTTGGCGTGTTTGCTCATGAAATATTTCGGTTTAAAGGTGTAAATAGTATTCTTGAATTTTTTTAAATTTTCAAAGCAAAAGAACAAGTTTTGCACAATTCAAAAATTCCAGGTCTACTGGAATGACAATAAAATTCACGATGAGTATTTTGTTTGTACTATTTCGTTTTCTGGCAAACATATATTTCCCAAAGGGTTCAGTTTTTGAAGAGAAGAGGTTTTCATAAATTTACACGACAAATTTTTAAATTCCCATCAGAAAAGCGAATCTGAGCATCTTGAAGGAGTTATATTACACCTCAAGTATCTTGAACTATCATATCAAATAATTTAGCACTCATTAGTAAACTATTATAAATAATCGTTTCTCTTCTACTACCTATTGAATCATTTATTTGTGAATCAAATATGTCATCTTATTTTACAAAATGTTCTCTAATTAGGATCACTAATGATAAAAATCTGTTGAAAAAATATGTGTACAATTGCATAAAAAAATTAAAGGAAAGACGACTCTGAAAACAATATAAATATTGTGCGCAGTTTGAGGATAGGCCAAAAAATTCCATTTTTCACAACTTCTGCATTTGGCAACTAGCGTAAGTTCGTAGAAACCTTAGTGATTTACTGAAACTTCATACTTTTATGAACACTTTGTGAAAGTTTCATATTTAAGAAACAAATATTTACTGAAACGCTAGAGTTGACAAACTTTATGAAAATATTTTGTTTTGTTTTTTAATAGTGCTGCTACGTGTCACAATATAGATCTATATTTTCACTTCTTAGTTTATCTAAACATTCCACAAATTTCGGTTCTACAATTATATCAATCTACGATAAAAACAATAGTGATCTGCATTTGAACCGCTGATCCGGATTAGATTCTCTTGTCCTGAATTTTTGGACGCTAAATTCAAATCCAAAGACCAAATCTTTGTATCGCGTCAGGTTTTTGAGTAAATTGAGTTCTAGGTTAAAAGAAACGCTTTCTTGGGCATTCTTGAAATAATAGATCGAGCAAAGCCTAAACCTTGTACTTCAAAAATATTATAATGAAAAAAATGTTGCGATCGCCTACCTTTCATGGTAACAGGTTCATGCTGCGCGCGCGCTTGTTGTATTTTGAACTGTAATCACGTATTTTGGGTCACTGAATCCAAATTTACCTTATTAAACAATTTATAATATATAATTTTAATTATAATTATAATTTACCTTATAATTTACCTCAAAGCCCTTAATACAACGACGGTAGGTCGTAGAGAAAAATTTTTCAAACAAAGATTGTAGAGAACTCTATTAACTATAAATTATCTTGTGTAGTTGCTGCGCTACAACCAAGAATGCACAAAATAGAGGGAGTCCAATTCGCCAAAAATCAGTTTTGCTCTTTTTTAGCCCGAAAAAAATATCTTTACGGTCAAAAGGATGGAAAAATTGTAGATCAGGAAAAAACCTTCAAAAACAATGAAAAAGTATTTTTCTTGCGATGCACCGTTTTTGAAATACGGCGCATTGAATTTCTAATATCAGGTTATATTCGTGGGAACTACAGTAAATTCGTCTTTTTTTTGTGAAAAAAAAATACTCCCAACTATTTTATTTCATAAATCGTTACCAGGGCATTTATATAACCTGAAACCAAAAAGTCGGACCCCCCCCACCTTATGCGTTTTGATAAAAACTCGAAATGTTTTTGGATTTGATTTTCCGTGAGAACGGCATATTACAGAGAAAAAATTTCTGATCAAAAAATGTAGAAGACAGTATTATCTACAAATTTTTTCATGCAGTCGCTGCGCTTCAACCACAAAATGCAGGAAATAGAGAGCGCCAAAGTTGCCGAAAGTCAATTTTTGCTCTTTCTCAACGGGAAAAACCCGGAAAATTGTGATGAAAAAAGTTTACATTCAAATTGGTTATTGAAAAAAACTGGTTATTCCATACGACGATTGTAAAATAAATTTATTAATTGTAACGTCTACGAATTATCCTTACACCGTATAATGATATATTCCCTATATATTTTCAAATATCAAGTTTAATCATTCTGTCAATTCGTCCTGATGAACTTACTACATTAATGCAAAAAACTTCATTACAAGTAAGTGTGTCGATAACTTAATTTCATTAAAGAAGTAAAAATGAATATCATGAATTTTAATTTTTCGATTTCTCCTATATCGAAAAAATAACTTGATATTATAAATTAAATACGCCGTATCTCGGAAATAGTGCGTCATACGAAAAAAATAAATTCATCTTAAAGAGTTTTTCCTGCTGTACAAGCCTTGAATAACCGTGATGGTGAAAATAAAATTTTCCCGTTAAAAAAGAGCAAAAACTTATTTTCGGCAACTTTGGCGCCCTCTATTTCGTGCATTTGTAGTTGAAGCGCAGCGAATGCATGAGATAATTTGTAGATAATACTGTCCTCTACATTTTTTGTTGGAACATTTTTTCTCTGTAACATGCCGTTCTCACGGAAAATCAAATCCAAAAACATTTTGAGTTTTATCAAAATGCATAAGGGAAATGGGGATCCGAATTTTTGGTTTTAGGTTATTTAAATGACCTGGTAACGATTTATGACATAAAATAGCTGCGAGTATTTTATTCACAAAGAGAAGACAAATTTACTGTACTTCTCAAGAATATAACCTGATATTAGAAATTCAAAACGGCGTATCTCAAAATCGGTGCATCGCAAGAAAAATACTTTGTTTTCTTGTTTCTGAAGGTTTTTTCATGATCTACAATTTTTCAATCCTTTTGACCCTAAAAATATTTTTTTTTCTGGTTGAATAAGCAAAAACTGATTTTTGGCAACTTTGGTGCCCTCTATTTTGTGCATTTTTGGTTGTAGAGCAGCGACTACATGAGATAATTTGTAAATAATAGAGTCCTCTACAATTTTCGAAAAAAAAAATTTTTTTCGCTGCAACCTACCGTTCTCACGGAAAATCGAAAAACTTTTGGACTTTTTTCAAAACCCCAAGGAGGAGGGCCCCAAAAACTTGGTTTCATGCCATTCACATACCCCACTAACGATTCATGAAATAATATAGCTTCGGTAATTTTTTTCTCTAAAACCATTTTTTTCCTGATAGATTTAGTGTACTAACAGGCTGAAGCGGGATATTGGGGGTGCAGCGCAGCGTAAAGTGAAGATTGGCGAATGCGAGCACACGCGCGCGCTGCAAAAACCTGTTGCCACGAAAGATACGCGATAACAATATTTTTTCATTATAATAGTCTCAAATCACAAGGTTGAGACTTTAATTAGAGCCCTATTGAAAGTTTCTAGCATGTCAGGTTTGCCTTCTGCGTTATTTCAAAAATGCCCAAAAAAAGCGTTTTTCTTTAACTTTTACCTTAATTCACTCAAAAATATGACGTGTCGGAAAGATTTGGCTTTCGGATTCGGATTCAGGGTCCAAAAGTTTATAAGGAACACCTACTCTGTTTTTAGTAAATTTATGAATTTTTTTTTGTAGTCCTGTGTAATTAGCAGCAAACAGTATGTGGCCTAGAGTTACCCTGAATTTCGAAATCATTTTGAGACAAATTTGGGAATTTATAACTTGAATAACTTGAGTTCATAGCTTGTTTTTAACAAATACTTGAATTTATCCGAAAGTACCTAGAGAACATGAAGCAACTATCCAAGAAAAATGTCCAATAGCAACGCAAATGTTTAGTAAATTTTTGAATTTTTTATAAACAAATAAGTGAATGAGAATGGTTTCGTGGTAATTCATAGTGATTCGTCACTTGATTCACACTAAATTTGAACAGTCTATGCACTAAAAGAGTGTTTTAGTTGAATTGATGAAAATTCATGAATAATTTCTCATATAATCAAGTTTCATAAACAATTATATATATCTGATATTTATGACGGAATAAATAAAGTTTTTTTCTACGGAATCGATCATATCGACGCCTCCATTCCATACTGCTCCACGTCGTGTTTGCTCTGTGGACAGCTCTATGTCGCGTTTGGTGCCTGTATGGCTCCAGGTCCTACGCTTATACACAGGACTTGGAGCTACACAGTGATCAAACGCGACGTGGCGCTGTACGCCGCCTAAACGCGTCGTGGAGCACTATTGAATGGAGGCGTCGATATATCACCTGGAAATGAAACCTAAGTATCATATTCAGTCATTTAAAAAATGGATAGTTGTTGAAACAATATGAATTAACAAATTACAATTTATTTTGCACTATTTGGCTAATTTTGGACGAATAGTCTCGGTTCTATCGATCCAATCAACTGTAAATAACTAGCTTTTGAATTTTTGAGCATATCTCGGTGAAAATGAATGATTTTTATGATGGAAAAACAATTGTTCAAACAAATCTTTATCATGTTATGTATTTATAAATATAATTCCACTTTTTCACGAACTTAACAGCCAGTTACTTACCAATGACTTCTTGCTATGAATTGCTAATATCTGATAATTGTTTAAAAAAACTTAATTAACCATTGCATTATCTGGCCATTTTTCAGCATTTAAACTCTGTTCTTTCAGTGTAATCAACTGCGAATAACAAATTTTAAAACTTTTTTCAGATACTCGGAAAAAGATCCACTATTTCTATTGTTATTAACAATGGTATAAACAAATTCTTCTTGGTTAATGTATTTGTAAACTAGGAATTGTGTTTTTCTTGCAAATCAATAGCTGTTGAGTCTCTAAAAAAAGTGAAATTTTCTTTATAAATACATAACATGATAAAAATTTGTTTGAACAATTGTCCAGGTACCAATTTTGTACGTCCAAAATAGCCAAATAGTGCATTTGTTAATTAAGATTGTTTAAACAATTATCCATTTTTATTGGAAAAGCAAATATGACTTAGGTTTCATTTTCATGTAATATATAATCGACTTCGTAGAATAAACTTCATTTTTTCCACCATAAATGCCTCATATGGATAATTGTTTTTAAATCTTGCTTATAAAAGAAGGAATTATTTATGAAAACTCATCAATTCAACTGAAAACTTTTTGGTCCATCTGTTATTTGGATGTACTACAAATCGAGTGACGAATCGCTGCCAATCTCCGCGAAACCATTTTTATTCACTTACTTGTTTATAACAAGTTCAATAAATTTTTCAACGTTTGCGATGCTCTTGGACGTATTTTTTGGATTGTTGTTCCATGTTTTCTAGGTATTTCTGAATGAATCCAAGTATTTGTTGAAAACCGGTACACTTCAAAAGTCAATCTTTTCTTTGTTATTAAATGAAAAAATGAAAAAAAAAGAAAAAATCCGCCGTGACAGTTCGACGCGGAATTTGATTAGGTTTCATTCTTTAAAAAACTTTCAAGTCGGATAATAATTGTCTTCTGAAAAAATCAATTTGTCCACGGATGTTTCTTTTGCCCCACTGTGCGCCATAAAGGAGGAAAGCACAAAACAGAATAACAATTATCACCTTTCCAAACTGTCTTACAAATATGTGCTATGATTTTGAGGGACAAATGAGATAACGACTACATATTGATACTCTAATCAAACATCATATGTTTCAGTTGCTTACGAAGTATCCCGTTGAGTAGTTTTCTCTATACTTCGAGAAAATGAAGTTTGCTATTATCCTGTTGTTAACCTTAGCTGTTTTTTTAAATTTTGTTGGCAAGTATAAAAAAATATATTTTTTAATATCATATCTATTATTTTGAGTACAGTTTCCATTGTATTATATTTACCTCTGTAACACTATTGTTCTTATTCGAGTTACATTAAAAATTAAACGCCGATCCTCAAAAATGTGCCGAATTCGGTGTTGTCTTGAGCTGCAACAAAAGTGAGACATGAAAGGAGTTTTTTTGTCTTTGAAATTTCGATGGACGATAAGCTCAAACGTCTGACAGAGTTCAGGGTTTCAGTATTTCATTAAAATGTCCACCCGTACATTCTGACAAAAAAGAATGCTATTTATATTTTGGTCCAGCAGAAATTTTAAGTCAACTGGACTATAATGATTTCCTGTGTAAATGACTGAAAGTTCCAAAGTTCCAAAGTATTTGCTCATTATCTTTTTTAGTTATTATGATTGTACCAAAGTAAATTCTTAGCAACCCAATCAATTTAAAGAATATCCACGCCTCCATTGCATATCGAGGCATTTGATCACGAACATCGTTCCTTTCTCTGTGTCAAGGAGTACGATGTCAGGCCTCGAGTGGACAACTTTTAGCCTGAAGTCGAAGTTCCAGTAAATTTTTCACAACTCCTTCTCGACATTTGACTCTATCTCTCTCGGAGCGTTCGGCTGGGCAGGGTAACGGTTAACACCATAAGAGCGACAAAGATGGCAGCAAAGCACTCTTGGGGCCGCATTGTGCCTGTGGAGATACGCCTTTCCCGCGTGAGTGGGACACACGGATAGTGTGTGCCATAGGTGCTCAGAATGTGCATGACACGCTCTGCACCTGTCGCTGGGAACTTCTTCACGTAAGATGCGGCTA
>JAUMHM010087868.1:0-10148 GCA_032362435.1 Melikaiella ostensackeni | reverse complement strand
GCCATGCAGAATAGTATCCTGAAATCTGACAAAAATTGAGAAGACTCTGGATATCCCATCAATACAAAAAAGTATTGAAATTCAAAAAAACTTCAAAACTGCAGATAATAATTTTTTAAAACCTGTTTTGAGCGCGCGCGTTAGCTAGATTTAAATCGATCGAAGCCACATTCACTACACTTCATGGGGGGTCCCAATGCACTACTTTCATGCATGGTATTGTGAGTACCGAAAGGTGGTAAGAATCACGACAAATTGTGTTTTTCTCGTTAATTTCAAGCCATCAGGTTTTTTTCAAATTAATTAAATCAATAATCATTAATTAATTTATTAAAGATAATTCAAAGGAATCTAGGAGAATTCAAAGGAATCCTTGAGAATTCAAAGGAATTCAGGATGAATTTATAAAAATTCGGAGTGAATTTATAACGATTCCAATTTAAATTTTAAAAATTCAAGGCTAATTCAAAAAATTCAAATTAATTGAAAAAAATCTAAAATATTCCAGTGATTCCTGTAAAATTGGAGTGAATTTAGAAAAAATCAGGGTTGCTTCGAAAAAATTCAAGAGAATGACAAAGAATTAAAAAGAATTCATAATGAATTAATAAGAAGTCAAGGTGTATTCCCAAAGAATTTAAATGAATTGAAAAGAATCCAAAATATTCCATTGATTTCAGTAAAATTGAAGAGAATTTAGAAGAACTCAAGGAATTCAAGAGACTTATGAAATGCTTAGGACGTCAAGGTGAGTTTAAAAGACTTCAGGGTGAATTTAACCAAACTAAAAAACAAAAAAAGGCCCATTGAATTGAATTGAATTAAGGTAATTTAGAAGAATTCAAAAGAATTCAGAGTGAAATCGAAAAAATTTAAGGAAATTTCAAACAATTCAGGGTCAGTTCGGAAAAATTCAAGAGATTTCAAAGAATTAGAAAGAATTCGATAAAATTCATACAAATTCGAGATGAATTTAAAAGAATTTAGAGTGAATTAAGAAGAATTCAAAATAGATCAAAGGAATTCAAGAGAATTCCAAAAAAATTCAAGATAAATTTATAACAATTCCAAAGAAGTGAAAAGAATTCAGGATAAAGTAATAAGAGGTCAGGGTTAATTCAAAAGAATTAAAATTATTCGAAAAAATCCGAAACATTCCACTGAGTTCAGTGAAATTAAAGTGCAGAAGAATTCAAGGGCATTGAAGAGACTTTGTTGAAATTTATAAGAATTCAAGGTGAGCCTAAAAGCTTCAGAGTGAATTTAATAAAACTGAAAAAAATCATTTGAATTGAGAAGAATTGAGTGAATTCAGAAGAATTCAAATTAACTGAAAAAATTCAGAAATCCAAAATATTCCATTGACTTTAGTGAAATAAGAATGAATTTAGAAGAATTCAAGGGAATTCAATAGACTTTGTTGAAATTCATAAGAATTCAAGGAGATTTTAAAAGACTTCAGGGTGAATGCAATAAAACTGAACAAAAGAATTGAAATGATCCATTAAATTGAGTAGACTTGAGTGAATTTTGAAGAATTTAAAAAAATTCAGGGTGAATTCGAAACAATTCAGGAGAATTCCAAGGTATTCAAAAGAATTTGGAAAAATTCCGGATAAGTGAATAAAAATTCAGGGTGAATTCCAAAGGAATCCAAATGAATTAAAAAATGCTTAAAAAGAATTCAGACTCAATTAATAAAAATTCACGGTGAATTCCAAATGAGTTCAAATGAATTGAAAAAAATCGAAAATATTCCATTGATTTCAGTAACATTGGAGTAAATTTAGGCGAATTCCAGGAAGTTTAAGAGAAATTGGAAAATCTAGCGTGAATTAAGAATAATTCAAAGGAATTCGATAGAATTCAAGAAAATTCAGCAACAGGTATAAACCTCATTTCTCTGTTTCAATTTTTGAAAGAAAAATGACTAAAGTGATCTTTTAATTTACTTCAACGTGAAAAAGTGACTAAAAACGACTAAAAAGTGATCTACGAAGAAAAAGTGACTAAAAAGTGACTAAAAGTGACTTGAGTGACTGTGTGGTACCCCTGTGTATACTGGGATAATTTTTTTTTTCTCAAACTCTTAGGAAGTCATTTTGGTACCCACTAGAAGCTCCCTCCCCAGCCCTGTTGTTCAGCAAGTTATCTCCACTAAAATAAGACCAAAAAACGAAAAAAACAATTTTTTCACTGAGATACGACCGAAAATATGTGCACGTGTTTTTCAGAAAAATGAAAGATTTAACAGATTTTTTCTTTTCTTTTTCTCTTTTTCTCCCAAAAGGAATATGATGAAGACCTCAAAACATTCAATCATGACTTGTAAATAATACAACCATATTTATTACGGCTTTGTACTGATTTCACTTTTTTATAACTTAAAGCATATTAAAATATAGATAAGTAAAAGAAACAGAAAATAAAGAGAAAAAAGCTATTCAATCTTTAAATTTTCATTTTTCTAGAAAACATGTATACATATTACAAATTCTCGGTCATAACTTAGTAAAAGTAAAGCTGTTTTTAGTTTGTTGGTCTTATTTTAAAAGTTATATCTTGCTGAAAAATGCGTGATTTTATCAGACTTTAAATATTATTTTCATGGATTTTAAGGGTGTTTAAAACGAAGGAAAGTGTAAATTCTATACATTTTTGGTTAGTTTTAGTGGAATTATGTAGTCTTTGTTTTTCGCATATTTTTTGGGTACTCCAAAGAATCCTCCTACAGAAAAAAGTTTAAAAACAGTATACGTTTGCATATTTAATAAAATTTATTATTTTATTTTTCGTGTATCCTGCGATGAATACATTTCTTCTAAAAATATCGCAGAAAATTATTTATATCGAAGCACAGTTTGGTAAAGTTTCAAAATTTCGGAAGATTTCGTTTAAAAATTATAAATAAAGCAGAAGAGTCTCCACAGAATAGATAAAAATATTTTAAAATATGTGAGAAATCAGTATTTTAACGATTTATTTGGTTCTATCTTCAACAGTTCAAAATATTATCTTCTTTTATAGTAAGAAAAATTAATATGGAGGATGACCTGACATTTTATACAAAATATTTTGCAAAAATAGTGATCACTTTTTATTATTATGTAGAATCAACATTGATATATCGATTTTAAAGTTTAAACTGATTCGGAAATCTTGTAAAATTTACAACTTTAGCGTGTATTTTGAATAGTTTGATTGATTATTTTGGAGTTTTCACCTGAAATAGCAACGCTGGATGACGAGACGAAAAACTTTTGGGACAGACTTTGAAGTAATTTTTGAAACTCTTCACTCTGAAATAGTGAACACTCTTCTTGAATATTATTATCAGGACACGTAAATGACAGGACATTTTACGTACTTTTGAATTATAATTTCTAAACGGAGTCTTCTAGAGTTTTGAAATTTTACCAAATTGTGCTTTGATATAAGTACACTTTACTGCGATATTTCTAGAAAAAATTTATTAATTGTAGGATATGTGAAAAACGTCTTTAAATGTAATTGTCAATGTGAGTAAAGAAATACAATATTATTTGGTAAGACATTTAACCATTTTCTTCATGGAGAATATTAAAATTAAATTAAATTGTAAATGAGATGACTCTTCGAAAAAAAGTTAAGTAACGCATCAGCCTATATGTTTCAATGCACTCACAATTACTTACCCTTGGTTTTTTTTAAATGATCAAAAAACTCAGTATGATAACTTAAAATTACCAACTTTCGAGTTCATTTGGATCGCTGATAACGAATCTGAATTCAAAATTTCGAACTTCCAAATGGCTGAGCCAATATAGCGGACCATACGTAAAAAAGTGTTTTTATTTTAATGATGTTGGATCAACCATTTGAAATTTTGAAATTTCGACCTCAGATTCGTCCTCAGCGATCCAAAAAAATCCAGAGTTAGTAGTTTTCAGTTATCACACTGAGTTTTTTAATAAATATTTTTTTTTATATATGGTCTGCTATATTAGATTAGCCATTATGAATTTTTAAGAATCTGACTTCAAATTCGACATTAGCGACCTAAAAAACCCCAGAGTGAATAATTTTCAGTTATCACGCTGAGTTTCTTAATAATTAATTTTTTTATATGTGATCTGCCATATTGGATTAGCAATTTTGAATTTTGAAAAATCTGACTTCCAATTCGATATCAGGGACCCAAAAAACCCTAGGGTAAGTAATTTTGAGTGTTTTGAAGGATATAGGGTGATGCACCTGAAGCATATGCAAAAACTTTTCGTTTTGATCCCTAAAAAATTTATAATTTTTTCTTCAGTTGAGTAAGAAATATCTATTTAACTTCACCGAATCCGAATTATTCCAAAATCTGCATGCGAATCAATCCGATCTTATCCGAAAAAGTTCTCAATTTCTTTCGATACAAATCGGTTAATACTCAATCCGATTCAATCTAAACTGCCAATCAGAATCAATCCGAACTAATCCAAAGCAAATTTTCAATCCGAGTGAATCCAAAACAATCCGAAGTCGGATTGATCTAAATCAATTTTTAATTCCAATGAATCCGATTCATTCGGATTGAAAGTTCAGTATATATCAATTGAAGTTCGGATTAATTCGGATTGAAAATTTGGTTCGAATCGGTTCGGATTGATTTGGATTGGAAACTCGGATCGAATTGGCTTAAGTCGGATTAAGTTTCAACCAATTTGGATCGAACGCAATTATGAAGTTTTTCCGGATTGGTTCGGATAGATTAGGATTGGCTCGGATAAAGATTTCGGAATAATTGTGAGCGATTCTGTATGAATTCATATCCGAAACTTTTGCTAGAGCAGTTATAGTTTTTTTTTCAACCGTTATCTAAAACAGAAATTTACATTTTTTTCCAGATACATAAATGGAGACCAAAGTCAACGACAACTTGCATGCTATAGTGTATCATTTTTTATTATTGCTACTAGAAGATGCTCATCAATAGACTATTGCAATACGTGTAGTTTCGGAAATTGATAATTTCCCTCATCAAACAAATTCTAAAAATTATGAAATTATTTTTTAAGAATTGAAATAAACTTGAAAATAACACCATAAGAATAAAAAAATCAATATTTTATAGTATGGAAATGATGATATACGTATTGAAATTTGTAGACTTGTAGTAACGGTAGAATCTAGTAAATGCAGAATGCCTTTTTCGAATTCATCTTATGGTATATTTGTATTATGATTGATAAAATACCAACGATCTCCAATACTCTTTAAAACCTAGTCCGAGGGTATATTAATAAATAAGGAATTTGCATCAAGAGATTCCATGGTATAATTATGTGGAATTTCAAAATTAGAAATGCTATGTTTAAAAGCGATAGAATTTTCACTAAATATTTATAAGTCAGTAAAGAGTCGGAGATTATTCTACTAAATGTTTAGCTAAAAAATTAGTTGGTGTATAAATAGAAGAAATAACAGGCCTGAGAGGATAATCAAGTTTGTGAATTTTAGGCAATCCATAAATCCTAGCAAGATTAGAGTTACTAGTGATAAAATCTTTTAACAACATTCGGATTATAGTAAAAAGGAGATGTTTCGGGTTTCAAACGTGTGCAAAACTACGAATCTTGCCGACGTTTTGTGAACATTGCAGTTCACTTCTTCAGGGCTAACCTGAAATAGAACCTTCAGGTTATGTTCTTCTTATACGAGTATATAGTATACACTCTGGGATGCCTGTGTTTGGCCAGAGCGCCCCTGTGGGGACTGGTCGAACCTGATTGGCCAATCCAGTCTTTTTTTAAAAACCCGGGAGAACGGAAAGCCAAATTGGATTGGTATTATATTCATTGTCCCTATTGATGTTATCAGGGTGTCTGAAGATTTCGATTGCTTCTCTTTGTTTTCCTGGAAAAATATTGGATGTTTTTGCGATGACGGTTGTTTTGTCAAATAAAATGCTATATCCTGTTTCGATATGATGCTCAGCTAGTGCTAATTGCGTAAAATGTTTTAGTCTGACTTTACTCTCATGTTCTTTTACACGTTGGCTCACCGCTCTCCCGGTTTCTCCAATGTAGACTTTGCCACAACAGCAAGGAATTTTATATACTCCCGGATCACTGACAAATGCATTTTTATATTCAGGGTTGTTTAGAAGTTATCCTATTTTCGCAGGTTGTTTAAATATGATTTGAATGTTGTGTTTGTTGAGAATTTTTCCTATTTGATCTGTGATACCTTGGATGTAGGGTAGGATGGTGGTTGTTTTTCTCTTTCTTTCTTTAGAAGGTTGTGTTGACTTGTCTTTTTGAGTGTATTTTCTTATTGCTTTATCAATTTGTCTACTTTTGTAATCGTTCTGTATTAGGAATTGTTAAACGTTTCGTAATTCCTTTTGTAAGTTATCTTCATCTGTTATGGAGACAGCTCTGTATAAAAGGGAGTTGATGACCGATTGCTTTTAAGATGGGTGGTGGTGGAAGGAGGCATGTAGGTATCTGTTTGTATGGGTGGGTTTCCTGTAAACTACATGTCCTAATGTGTTATCAGATCTCTTGTAAACTAGTACGTCCAAGAAAGGCAATTTTCCGTTTTGTTCAATTTCCATGGTAAACTGGATATTAGGTTGTAATCGGTTGATGATTCCGGAAAGCTTGTGTAGTTCATCTAGTCTATGTCTCCATATGACAGAAAAGTCGTCAGCGTAATGGTACCAAAATTTCGGTTTAAGCTTGGATTGGTTGAAGATTTTAGTTTCTGGATGTTCCATGAAGATGTTGGCTATTATAGGTGAGATTGGAGATCCCATTGCTGCTCCTAAGATTTGTTCGTAGAATTGGTTATTGAAAGAGGAGTTAGTGTTATTGAGACAATGTTCCATCAAGGGTATGAGATCGGAGGGGAAGTTTGCAAAGGATTTAATAATGCCGATTGCATCAGAGATTGGTACTTTCGTAAAGAGAGATACTACGTCGAAACTCATTAGAATGTCTTGGGGTTAAATGTGAATTTTTTGTATCTTTTTGATTAAGTCAAAAGAGTTTCGCACGTGTGTGATAGAATTTTCTGTAAAAGGATTTAGTTCTATGGCGAGGAAGCGTGCTAGGTTATAAGTTCGTGAGTTTATTGCGATGACGATGGGCCTGAGGGGAATGTTGTTTTTGTGGATTTTTGGGAGTCTGTAAAGTTTTGGGGAGACGGGATTAATAGGTATTAAGTTAGATATTGTTTTGTTGTCCAGTTTTGAGTCTTTCAGAACGGCTTTTGTTTCGCTGACTATTGTTTTTGTTGGATCTTTTTCAAGTTCTTTATACAATTAATCAGATTGAAAGTTTTATTTTGTAGTGCCTTAAGGGTTATTTTCGGATCTGAATCTCATTTGATGTTTGTATTAGAATTATCAAGTAAGGAAGCCATTTTAACTTTATAAGCATTATTATTCATTAGAACCGTAACATTCCCTTCATCGGCCTTGGTTACAAGAATATCTTCAATATTCCAAGTAAAACAGTGAGTTTAGGATTTTTAGTGATAATCCTAACAGATTGAGAAATTCGATTCGGTTTTTTTAAATCACTGGAAGCCAAGGAAAAAATCTTATGTCTAAATTTTATATGTGAGTCATCTCGTAACTTGTCGATGTTAGATTCTAAGTCTTCTATAACATGGAAAATGTGTTCATCTTCATTAGAAACAAACTTAGAATTGAATTTTTCACCTAAACGTCATATGTCCGAAAGCTCATCCGGAACCTTAGTTTTTGACAAATTTATTATCTAGAGATCTTCATAATCAGAATCCGTGTCAAATTCAATCCTATGTTTGTTTAAATTTATTAGAATATTACTTCGTTCTACTTTTAAGTTATAGATTGTTTTGTTAGAATTGACACTTTGTTGGTTAGGTTTGTAATCCAAATTTAAATTGTCCTGAAATTCAACAACATTTCTTAAGATACTGGCTGTATTTCCACACTTTGAACTCTGTTTATCCAAGAATAAAATTCACAATTGAAACTAAAAATAATAATTCTATAAGCTTTTTGAACCTTGAGCTAATTAGAGACTATAACAATAATATTATAACCAACTATTTCGCAAAAAAAATTATTTAGGCAGATTGCTCAATTATTTATCTGATCATCCTATACATCACAATTTTGGTGTTGTTAAAAATCTGATTAATATGTCTATACTCCTTCCAAATAGAATTTTTTATATTAACAACTTGGGTAGTGTTCAAAAATTTTCATTTCATAATAACTATCCGAATAATTTTGTTGATAAGCATATTAATAGAAGATTAGAAGAATTGGAAACCAGGGACAAGGTCCATATTGATACTGAGAGTGATGTTGAGGTGGTTAATGTCAAGAAAGAAACATATCTATTCCATTTTCAGGCACACTTTCCAACAATATAAACAGACTTCTTAGAAATTATGATATTAAGACTATTTTTAGAGCTGATCACAAGTTCGATAGATATATTAAATTAGGCAAAGATAAACTGGAACTTTTAGACTTACATCGGTCAGAATAGTCGCCCTCTCAGAATCAGAATTAAGGAACATAAGTACAATATAAGACTAACAGAAAAATACCACAGAGCTATTAGTCAACATTTAGTACAAAAAAATTCAGATGACCCTAATGCTATAAAATGGGATGATGTTGAAATTTTACATCTAATAAAAATGTGTCAGTGCTCGTGTGATCAAAAATGGAGCTGGAGTTGGATCTCCGGTTTCATATTAAAATTCAACTACTAAAATTCTTATAATTTTATAAAAATTGATTATAACTGTTTCTCTTTAAATTTGCAGGTAATAACCTTTTATTAATTATTCATATCAGTAATCCCCTTTGAAAAAATTACTAACCTACAAATTTTAATACGTATATCATCATTTACATACTATGAAAAATTTCTTACCTAATAATTTATTTTTTGTTTCTCAATTTTACAATAATATATTCATATTTATTTCAGATTTATTATATATAACAGCTGTTTAATATTAATTTTCAATTCTTATGGTGTTATTTCTAAGTTTATCTGAATTCATTAAAAATAACTTCATAATTTTTATATTTTGTCTGATGAGGGAAATTGTCAATTTCCGAAATGTCACTTATTGCAATAGTTTGTTGATGAGCACCTTTTAGTAGCAATGATAAAAATATGATACACTATAGTCTTGAAGTTGTCGTTGACTTCGGTCTTTATTTATGTAACTATGACATACCCAGACGTTGCCACTGATTGTTCAACGATCCTATCGATTATTCGCTTCTGTTCGCATTGATATGTGTCCCCGCGTGGACCGCCATTAATATTAAACAGTTTCACTCTATCTCTGTGTCGATGTCAAGCAGTAATTGGCATCATCCCTCGAGAGGAAAGTTCAGGAGCGTTCCAATTTGCGTATGCGATTTATGCTTCGTGCCATGTTTCGCTATGTCCAACATTAATCCTATCCGTAGGTCATTAGCACTCTATTCTATCAATGAATTCTTCTAGAAAAATCACTCTAAAAAGAATGTACTTTCAATTCTGAATTTGAGTTGTCATATTTCGCATCTATTTTTAAACACACGCGGAAAATTCTCTTTTGATTAGTCTTCATTATTAAAATAGGTCCATCCTTTATGATTACGATAACACAGCTCCAAAAAAAAGTTGTCTGCCCCAAAAACTAAAATAGGCTTATCCGACGTTTTGGAGGTCGCTGAATCCGAATCCGGAGCCAGTTTGGCTCCAACACGTCACATTTCGTCCCTAACCTCAAAAACGTGAAAAATCGCTGATGTCAGGCGAAACATGATTTCCGTCTTTAAAAAGTGGTCATATTCTATGTTTTCGAGGTCACTGAGTACGAATCTGGAGTCGTTGTCGTTCTGTGACGTCACACTTCGTCCCTCACGTAAAAAAACGTGGAAAATTGGTAATTTTATGTAGAACATGTATTTTTTCAAAGCGAAGTGGTCATATCCTATGTTTTCGAGGTCGCTGAGTAAAAATACTGAGTCGGTTCGGTACCACGGCCCCTGCATTAAATTTTTTATACGTAACTTCGGAGAAATTTTAAATTCAGCAGACCAGACTCCACTCGTCCGATTTCTCGCTTAGCGGAAATTGAAAGCTAGTCGAAAATCAGTTGATGCCGTCGAC
>JAUMHM010087867.1:0-10149 GCA_032362435.1 Melikaiella ostensackeni | reverse complement strand
AAATGCTGGTTCGCACGGTTGTTATCTGCATAATGCTGTCGACGGCATCAACTGATTTTCGACTAGCTTTTAATTTCTGCTAAGCGAGAAATTGGACGAGTGAAGTCTGGTCTGTTGGGTTAAAAGTTTTTCCAAAGTTACGTATCAAAGATTAAATGCTGGGACCGTGGTACCGAACCGATTTAGGATTTGTACTCAGCGACCTCGAAAACATAGAATATGACCACTTTTCATAGACAGGAATTATGTTTCACCTGATATCAGCGATTTTCCATGTTTTATGAGGTCAGGTACGAAATGTGACGTGATGGAGCCAAACCGGCTCCGGGTTCGGATTCAGCGACCTCAAAAACGTAAGGTAAGCCTATTCTGGCTTCTGGCTCTGACAGCTTTTTTTGTGGAGCTGTGTAATTGACTACACTGTTTTAATTGATTATCTCAAAATCAATATTTTGAAGTAGTTCCCTTCCTGCACTTAGCGATCCAATTGATGTAAAGAAAATTGTTGACAACAAGTGATACATGATTTTGATGTATTATTTAACTCTGAATTCAATGCGTACCTCACTTTTGCGATAGCTCAAAAACTGTTCTCGAGATAATCGCAACAAACGAAGAAAAAACGTTAAAAAATATGTTTTTTTGTCAACATCATACTAAGATAAACATTGACACTTCCCCTCAAAAAAGGACCATTTTCTTTGTTTCTCAACGGGAAAAAATATAGAAAAACGCTCATCATTCCAGTACTGACCGGTCACAAGATACATGACATAGAAACCATCCCTTTCTTTCCCGTTTCTGAATTGTACTATTTAGGCTTAGCCAAGGCGAATAATTGTACATGAATTCTATCAAATTCATGAGAATTTCTTAAAAACGGAATTTAAATTGAATTCTAGAAAATTTGACCCGCGGACTGCACACCCCTCGAGCGAATTTAGGAGTGCTCAAAATCTATGCATTATTTTGAGAAGACTGTAGGGACGTTTTTTGTAGGAAATTTACCGAATTTCGTGGCAGAATGATTAAATTTGAAAAAAAATCATAAGTACCATAAAAGTATGCTTGAACTTAGAAGTACACGAAAAAAATGTCTTTTTTACATAAAAATGTGTTTAATAATTAATTTTCACGAGTAAAAGCATTTATAAATGGACAAAAAGAATTTTTTCTGAATAGAAACTTTGTATAAGTTTTCAAAATATATGCAAGAGGATTTACGGTCAGGGACTATTAGGGCAATTTCTACACGGATTCGTCAGAAAACGCAGAAAATGACCCTTATTTAAATAATAAAGAGTAAAGTACGTATTGAATCCAGCGTTGAAAAGTAAATCGAAGTCGTGTATAACTTGTTGTCAAAAATGGTCCAGATCCATTCATAGAGCAATATGTGATTTTTATGAAAAAAAGTTGACTCAAAAAATCTCAAAAACCTTACCTGTATGCATAAAATGGGGGTTGGATTTAAATTCAGCACGAAAAACTACTTCGGAAATGAGACCTCCCATTTCATGGACATATACGTCGTATTTTGTTGTACAGTATAATTGTTCTAAAACAAAGAACAATTATTATAATTCTGTCAAAATTGAGCAACCTCTCATGTAAGGCGAAGAGTTATAAAAAAATCTCAATGAAAAACTAACAATTTCTAATATGATCCGTTGAAAATTGAGCGTTTTGCAATGATTTTACCTTACCGACATTTGTTTTCAACAACTCAGCCCACACGAAATGAAATATCTAATTAAAAATTTGAGAAATTAAATGAAGGGTACTAAGGAACATTTGTGCAGCCCTAGATATTTAGAATTACAAAAGAAATGTGTTCGCAAAATCATTTTTTGCAATTGTAAAAATTTAGGACCATACAAAAGTTCTTGAATGTCTTTCATCTAATTTCCCTCAACTTGATACATCATTTCGTGTGGACAGGAGTTGCTTAAAAAAAAAATTCAGTCAGGTAGTAACTGGGTAAGTATGACATAGCCTAAAAATCGTAAAAACATGAAAATTTTTGATTCAAATTATTACGAAAAAACAGTTTCAATACAAAATTATTACGACATATGTTCTAATATGTTCCACTATGTTTCGATTCGTGCAAATAAAGAAAGAGAATGTAACTCTCTTCAGTAATAAATTACATTCTAAAACAGTGAATAGCTTTCCATTAACTCTTTTATAACAATACCAAAGATTAGGCTTATCTGAAAGAATTTTTTTACAGAATATGTTAAAAAGGATAATTTTAGTATAGCATTAGATAACAACATATATATACAGTAACCCTAAGGGTATCCCTCAAATACGAGTACGTGGTCAACATTTTTTTTCAAAATTTTTTTTGCTCCCAGGGGCACATTTCATTTCAATGGCTAGAAAAATGATATGTAACGAATTTTAGCAAAATCGGTTGATATTTACCTCTAGCACACACCCCTTGAAGTTTTGCATATGATTTACATGGGAAAAAATGTGAAAAAAAATGAAAAATCCAGATAACTTTTTCAGTTCTCATCGAATTCTTCTATAAACAGAGGATCACTATAAGCAGAAGCTTTCCTTAAGAAGTGGGCAATCTCATAATTTGTTTGTAATCTACAGCCGTCATTTTTAACTTTTTCAAAATTTGAAATTTTTAGTGCCAGCAGCTTTGCAACTATTAATCAGAATTTTTCATCAAATCTGAATCCTTGTTATTGAAAACTATATAAAATACCATTTTGGATCAACTTTTATGGGTCCGCCATATTGAAAATTAAAAAAAAATTTCATTCTTACTTTACGCTTAAATTTGGAGCTCATCATTTTTTTGGCCATTGGAACGAAACTCGCCTCTGAGAGCAAAATAATTTTGAGTACGAAAAATGAGTGTCATCCTAGAGACCATGTAGCAAAACAATAGCAAAAAATTACAAAGGACGGTATTTCGAATTCTGTTATTATCTCTATCTCTTTTTCTCGTCATTAAGCATTATGTATTTGAATGAAAAATCGCGTCATAAAATTAAAGTGCAATAAAACTATCGAGTTCAAATCATTAGGCGACTTCCGAGATACATTGTTTTTTTTTTGTATCCCGACAAGTTGCGCGTGACTGAACGACTAGACGTGCAGCTCGCTCCAGTATCGCGATCGTAATTTCGAGATAAAATATCACGTATGCATATTGTGCATTTCAGAGGAACTGTAAATTAACGCTCGGCGGAGCATTAACTTTGACTAACTGTCGCAGCACGAACGAGCCGTTATGAACTACGATGTGCATACGAACTTTTCTATGAATAGTTTGTATCTCCCGTAGGGTGGCACGAACGTATTAAAATCAAAATTGCTTTGATTCCAGCTACAAGCATATGCCATTTCGTACCAAAATCCATCCTCGTGCATCAAGAGGTTCCTCATCTCTCCTCCAAACAACATCTAGCCAATTAACTCACTTGTTCCAATTAGTATATGCAGGAAGTCTACAAATCTCATCTGATGTGCAAATGTCCTTCATTGTGTTTGAAATGTCGTGTTACATCCTGAGATCGTCACTTCTCTTTATTTTGTTAATGCTCTCTCCCTTTTACAGGTTCGAGAGTCTTTACAGAATCATTACATGTTTTCTTATCGACAAACCTTATACATACTACCTTACCAATTATTTCGTACACATCGACTTAACCATTATTCTTACTCCTAGATGTTTCCGACCTTGCTCTGGGCTTTTGTTTGCTCTTACCACTATCGATCTGAAAATTGTACCCCTATTTCGCAACACTACTTTACTATTCTTCTTCTTTAGAAGTCATTTTTTGGCTTGTCTCTACCCAGTGCAACCAGCTCTCTCTCTCATCTCTTTCAGCTTCTTCACACAATCCTCATACTGACCATTCTTATTCAAAATCCACTTCATTCTCTCTTCCATAATCCCCCGGGAACATGCTTGTGAATCTTGCTTATCTCCCCCTTCTTTGTTTCTCTTCAAAATTCCAGGATCTTTTCGATGCCTGACCACCATTTCGTCGAGTCGTATTTCTTCCCTCAGCATATAACCTGGACAGCTCTAACTCGTTCCAATGACCCACCTCAGAAATCTCTTATGCAGTTGATCCACTCTCTTATGCATTGTTCCATCCCCAGATTTCCACTCCATAACATAACACTGACCATACTAGCACGTCAAACATCCACACTCTCATCCTCCAGTCGTCCTTGAACTTTCTTTTTCCTATACCCCACAATTCGATGGGTCCTAAGAGAAAGTATACAAGTCAGGGAAGCGGATAGAAACTACGTGCCTCGCGTACTCTATACTAACTATATAAAAATTTCCATATACTCAGTATAGATTACGCGAGGCACGTAGTTCCTAGCCGTTTCACTGAGTTGCATACTTTCTTTTGGGACCCATCCACTTGTCCCGTTACTTTACTCGCACATTTCAATCTCATTCTCGCCTGCAGCTTGTTTCCTCCTCATACTTCGAACCAAAATTCCAGGTAGCAAAACTCCTCCTCCAGCTCAATCTCCTCGCTATTTATCTTCCATTCGAACTCTATTATACACTTTCTATTTCTGAGACACATCATCTTAGTCTTACTCACATTCACCCTTAAATATTTTTCTCTCACATACCCTTTGAACTCTCTCATCGTCAGATTCTTCCCTTTTTCATCATCCGCTACTAAAACTACATGGTCTGTGTATGTCAGTGAATACAGTTTGTCTGTTTCCAATATTTCTCTCCCTTTTCCTTCCCTTTCTATTTTCTCTTCCAAATCTGCCAATAGGACACTGAACAGAAGAGGTCCTAACGTGTACCCTTGCCTCTGTCCCCTTCCTGTCCAGAATTCCTCCCCATTCTTTCTCACATCTTCACCCTTATCTTATTCTCCACAAATGTCTCTTTTATCCTCTCAAGCAATGTTTTATCTACTCCTCTCTATTTCATGGCCTTCCATAGCACCCTCCTGTTCACGAAGTCAAATACTGCTTTAAAATCTACAAACAGTGCAACTAGTTCCTCTTTTTTCCGCTCCAAGTACCTATTTACTGAAAAGCTGAGGACGCACATGTTATCTGTGGTCCCCACCCCTTTCCTAAAACCCGTTTGCTTGTGTGGTAACTTACCTTTTTCCTTCCACCTGTCTTTCCAGCCTCTTCCTAAGCACTTCCGCGTAAATTTCAGAGTCCACTGACATGAGAGTGATACCTCTATATTCATCTCCCTTTTTCCTTCTATTCTCATAATCAACGGCACTACCAGTCTCGTCTTTCATTCCTGCGGCCACCATTTACCTCTCCGAACCTTGATAGACATACAATACTGGTCCGAGAGCTACCCGTGTAAAAATATTTCGTGTTGGATTTCGTCTTTATGTTGGGCAATTGAGACATATCCAAGACTTGCTCAAGACGTCTGGGAAGTCTGGCTCATGAGACGGAGCCAGACATTATTTATCTCTTGAACTAGGAAAAAGGTTTCCATGGCCTGCCCGTGTAAAAATATTTCGTCTTGGTTGTCTCCAAGACGTTCCATTTTGTCTTCAAGACATTGAAGTCTGGTTCCGTCTCATAACCCAGACTTTCTAGACATCAAATTTTTGTCTTGGGTTAAGGGTGATATCTTTCAGTCGGGTGCATTCAGCAAGACGAACGGAACTCGTCTCAAGACGTCTCAAGACTTGCTGGACATCAAATTTTTGTCTTGAGCTTATAGTGATAGCTCTCAGTCGGGTGCATTCAGCAAGACGAACGGAACTCGTCTCAAGACATGAAGATTTTTGTTACATCTTGGCCAAAGGCCAATAAGAAAGGGACCAGGTAATTCAGACTTAAATTTTTCAATAATTTTTTTTTAATTCTAAAAATAGCTATTCAAAAGTAAAAAATCAGAATTTGCAGGTCTTCACGACTATGGCCATCCAAAATTTTCTTCAAGAAGATTAATATTGTAGTTTTCTATAAGAATTTACTGAACCGTAAGGAATGTGGAAAAACGGACAACATTTTCGGAATTTTCGCCAAACAAGTGTAATAGTAACAATAAATGGAATGAAATGAATTCATCCTATATGCATATTGTATGATAAATTCACAAAATTGAATAAACATAAATAAGGATTAGCTTCTATGACGGTATAAGGAAGACCCTTTTCGCCAGGGCAGATAGGCAATAGAAACCTCTTTCCTGGTTCGAAAGATAAATAAAGTTTGGCTCCGTCTTATAAGTCAGACTTCCCAGACGTCTTGAACAAGTCTTGGATATGTCTTAATTGCCCATCATCAAGACGAAATCCAAGACGAATTATTTTTACACGGGCTACCTGCCCTGGCGAAAAGGATTTTCCTTATAACGTCATAAAAGTTCATACATATTTATGTTTAAATAATTTTGTAAATTTATTATACAAAATGCATATTGAATGAACCCATTTTATCTCATTTATAGTATTGTTACTATTACACTTGTTTGAAAAAAATTCCGAAAATATTGTCCGTTTTTTCGTATTCATTATGGTTTAGGAGATCCTTATAGAAAACTACAATATTAATCTTTTTGAGGCAAATTTTGGATGGCTACATTCGTGAAGAACCGCAAATTCTGATTTTTTTACTTGTAAGAGCTATTTTAAAAATTAAAGTAAAAATTCATTCGAAAATTTAAGTCTAGATTATTTGTGTCCTTTTTTATTGGCCTTTGGCCAAGACATAACAGAAATCTTTATGTCTTGAGATAAGTTCCGTTCGTCTTGCTGAATGCACCCCAATGAGAGCTATCACCATAAACCCAAGACAAAATTTTGATGTCTAGCAAGTCTGGCTCATGAAACGGAACCAGATTTCAATGTCTTCGAGATAAAATGGAACGTCTCGGAGACAAAACCAAGACGAAATATTTTTGGACAGGTATACATGACCGGTTAATCTTACGGAAAATTCCGTAAGACTAGACAGTCCTTTTTGATTTGTGAGCCAGGGCCTAAAATATTGTGTAGTCCGACACACTTTGTGTAGTCCCAATCTGAAGTTGTGTAGTCCGAAATGAAACAGTGTGCAATGGAAAATTAAATTTACTTCCCAAAAAAAATTTCCAGTTTTCTAAGCTAATATTTCTAAAGTATTAAATATAAACTCCAATTTTTATTCGAACTACTATTCTTTAGACTATAAATTATTATCAGAATTCCTATTCGTCTATTCAGGCTTCACAGTCTTTCTCCTCTTTCCCATTTCTCCTCGTTTTTCCATTTGAATGTGAACTGAATATTAATAGAACCCAATAGTAAAATCCAACTATTTTTCGTCTGAAAGTTCATTCTTTTTGAATAAAATGTTAAATATTATATTTTTGATTGAGAGTTCGTCTTTTTTGGTTAAAAATTTTATCATTTGGTTGAAAATTGAATTATTTTGTTAAAAAGTTATCCTTTTTCATTGAAAGTTAAACAGTTTAGTTAAAAATTTGTCTTTTTGTGTTCAAAACTCAACTATTTTGGTAAAAAATTCAACAATTTGGTATATATTTTTTTCCTTCTTGACTGAACAATCTTTCTTGGTTGAAAGTGAAACTCATCTTAAAAATTGATCTTTTTATGAACATTCATCTCTTTAGGTAGAAATTGTATCTGTTTGGTTAAAAATTCAATTTTTTGATTCGAAAAAATTCTGTTTTGGTTGCGGATTCAACTATTTTTGTGAAAATTCGTCTGTGGTGGAGAGAATCAACTGTTTTTCATTTAAAATTGAAAACTTTTCTGGTTTAAATGTCAACTTTTATATTTTTCGTTGAGAATTCGTCTTGCTTGATTTTAAAATTTAACTAGTTGATTGAAAGTAAAACTACTTTGTTAAAAATTCATTTTTTTTTTGGTTGCAGATTCACCTCTTTGGTTTAGAATTTAATTATTTTGTTCATACTTCAGTTTTTCTCGTCAAAAATAAACTTTTTTATCTGAAAATTCAATTGTTTTATTAGGCATTTGTCTTTTTGGGTTCAAATTTCTACTATTCAGTAGAAAATTTAACAGTTTGGTTGAAAATTAATTTTGTTGAATATTAACTTATTTGATGAATATTCATATTTTCCGGATGAAAATTCAACTGTTTTATCAAAAATTTGTCTTTTTCGCTCGAAAATTAAACAATTGGCGGAAAAATTTTTCTTCTTCACTGAAAAACCTTTCTTGGTTGAAAATTTGTCTCTTTTGATAGAAATTGTATTCCTTTAGTTAAAAATTACACTTTTTGATAATAAATAATTCTGTACTGGTTGAGGACTCAACTATTTTTTTTTGAAAATACGTCTTTTGTGGTTGAATTCAACTGTTTTTAATTGGAAATTAAAAGCTCTTTTGGTTGAAATGTGAACTATAATATTTTTTGTTGCGAATTCATCTAGTTTTATTTTCAAATTCAACTACTTGATTGAAAGCAGAACTACTTTCTTAAAATTTTATTTTTTTGATTAAAGATTCATCTCTTTGGTTGATTTAACTATTTTGTTAATACTTCGTTTTTTTGGTTGAAAATAAATTTTTCTATCTGAAAATTTGATTATTACATTTTTTGTTGAATTTTTCTTTTTTAGTTTATAATTCAACGATTTTGTTAAAAAGTCATTCTTTTTGATTGCGAATTCAATTCTGTTATTGAAAATTCAACTTTTTTGTAGAAAATTCGTTTTATTAGCTTTAAAATTCAACAGCTTGGTTGAAATTTTTTTTCTTAGTGCCTGAAGCATCTTTCCTGGTTGAAAATTCAAGTCCTTCGTTGAAAATTCAACTTTCTTGGTAGAGAGTTCAACTATTTGGTTGAAAATGATTTTTTTTTGTTGAAAATTCAAATTTTCAAGTTGAAACTTCAACTGTCTTATATAGAATTAGTCTTTTTGGATGTAAAATTTAATAAATTGGTGAGCTTTTTTTCTTCTTGACTGAAAAATCTTTTTTGGTTAAAACTGACTTCTCTTGTTGAAAGTTCAACGATTTTGGTAGAGAATTCAACTACTTGGTTGAAAATGACTTTTTTCATATTTTCAGGTGGAAAATTCAACTGTGTTATAGAAAATTAATCGTTTTGGATTTGAAATTCAACAATTTGGTTGAAACTTATCTTCTTCGTGCTTGAAACATTTCTTTTTCGTTTAAGACTTACCTTTTTCGTTGAAAAATCAACTATTTTGGTAGAGAATTCAACTATTTGGTTGAAAATGATCTTTTCTATTGAAAATTCATGTTCTCAGGTTGAAAATTCAACTGTAATATAGAGAATTAGTTTTTTTTGGGTTCAAAATTCAACAGTTTGGTTGAACTTTTCTTCCTTCTTGACTGAAAAATATTTTTTGTTTGAAAATTTAACTCTTTCATTGAAAATTCAACTAATTTGGTAGAAAATTCAACTATTCTCTTGAAATTTTTTTTCTTCTTGACTGAAAAATGTTTTTTGTTGAAAATTGAATACTTTTGTTAAAGATTTAACGACTTTGGTAGAGAATTCAACTATTTGGTTGAAAATTACCTTTTCTGGTGAAAATTTATATTTTTTGGTTGAAAATTTAACTGTTTCACAGAGAATCGGCCTTTTTAGGTTAAAAATGTAACAATTTAGTTGACATTTTTTTTTGAAAATTGAAATTTTGTAGTTGAAAATTCAACTACTTGCTTAAGAATTCATCTATATTGTAAATTTTTTTTTTTTTGTTGAAAATGCATTTCTTTGGTTAAAATTTTTAATATTTCGTAGAAAATTCGTATTTTTTTCGTCTTGAAAATTCGTATTTTATGGTAGAAACTTACTCCTCTTGGTTAAAAATTCTTTTATTTTGTGGGAAATGCAATATTTTTGCTTGAAATTTAAGGGACTTGAAGCGTTTCGAATTGCATTTATCATAGTGGCTACAATAATTTTATTTAAGAGAATTTATTCCTCTATTTTCGTGAAAAATGTCCCTATTTCCCCTGTTCTCAGAGTATTTTTTGGCCTGTGAAGCCTGTTATTGATACAGTTGAACGAATGTTCTTTTTGATTCTTCTTGTAAGTGTGTGTGTGTGGGGGGGGGGGGGGGCATACAAAAGGTGTGTAGTCCGAAATTTGAAAAATTTTAGATCCTGCTCCACCATATTTCAGTGTGTCATTCTCCAAGCTATCCTG
>JAUMHM010087866.1:0-10149 GCA_032362435.1 Melikaiella ostensackeni | reverse complement strand
AATATCGATTATGATGAATAAACTTGTATTTTTGATTTTAAAAATAAAGTCCTAAAACTTTTTGATCAAGGTAGTATAAGCAGCTTTTCAGTTAACACCAAATGAATGGGAGAGTATAAAAAAGAAAATGATGTGAATTCTAAATGTGAATGGTCAGAGTGAGGAATGGATGAAGAAGCTGAATGAGTTGAGAGAGAGCTTGTTGCGCAGGATTGGGACAGCCAAAAAATGACTCGTGAAGGAAGAGAGTAATGAAGTATTGTTCCGGAATAGAGCTACAATTTTTAGATTGGTAGTGGTAAGAGGAAATGGAAGCCCAGGTTAAGCTCGCGGGCATCTTGGATGAAGAATAGTGGTTTAGTCAAAATGTAAGAAATAGTTGGTAAGGTACTCGTAGTATATAAGTATTTTCGATGAGAAAACATGTAATGTTTCTGTAAAGACTCTCAAGTCCGTTGAAGGGAGCGATAATAAGCGAAATAAGGATGAAGGTTATCAATTTTTTCTTTTAACCGAACCACTTTTTTAAGGGTATATCATTATTCATTCTATATGTACACTACCTTCGGGAATTATCGACACACCTGTTTTTTGAGCTAGTGCTAAATTCTCTTAATTTTTATAATATTAATATGACAATTTTTCATCATGATCGCATGAAATGTGATAAAATTCTGAGATGATAAATCAAAGTCGAAGGCAAAACGTCAATTATATAGAAAGCTAAAATAACGTCAAATTTCGATGATTTCGAAAAATTGGGATAATTATGGAAATAATTAACGTTTTTGGATCCTAACGCCAACTCAAAAAACATCTTCTTTACAATTTTTGGACATATTTCCAAAGCGATTCTTCATAGCATTTTTGTAAAGTGTTG
Source organism: Melikaiella ostensackeni (assembly GCA_032362435.1). Classification (NCBI taxonomy): domain Eukaryota; kingdom Metazoa; phylum Arthropoda; class Insecta; order Hymenoptera; family Cynipidae; genus Melikaiella; species Melikaiella ostensackeni. The sequence continues at coordinate 9,269 of JAUMHM010087866.1, read as the reverse complement.
AAATGTTTTCAATTTTTTTTCTCTCCCCTTGGGTCAAACTTGGTGGAAAAAAGTCGCAAATTTTGAAATAACGATCGTACTCTCCAAATAATTTCGAAAAATAAAAAACAATAACATTTTTATAAATATTACAAAAATTTATTTTGAATACGATGAAAAATGATTTCAAACAAATGTTTTTAAGTATTCACACATTTTATAAATCAGCCTTACACAGCAAATCGTAAATCTGTCAAGTTCATGGGTACAAGACTATTGTTTCAGTTTTGATGAAAGGCATTTTCTGTACATTAAGTGTGGAGTCCTTTGACAATAAATGAGTTTCTCGAATTGCTATTGTTTAGAGATGGGAAATTCAAATATAGCTCGAGTTTTCACTTGGTGACATACTCGGAATACAGATTCGCACACAAAAATTCAGAAATTAATGACAACAGAATTTTGTGAATGATTATTATGCTTATACGAATAATTTGTATGAAGGTGATGCGTCTGAAAATTATGAATCGAGATTAATATTTTACATCTAAATGTGATCAATTGTGCTTAAAAGTCTGTTCGCGAAGTTTCATTTCCACTTAATGACACTTAAATTTGAGGATACAAGTTGAAAAAAATCACTTCAAAAAATCTAAACCACAAAATAAAAAACTATTCACATGAGCGAAAGAATGTTATTTGTGCATAAGTTAACAAGATTTTGCAAAATTTGCGTCCTACGATTTTGATGTTACCGAATCCGGTAACACTCTTTTAATGATTCCCAATAAAATAAGGAGGAAATTAAGAATGTAGATATGCTGCTAAATAGGGCGCAGAAAAATATTTTCAGTATATTTACATTTTTTACCTTCACTGTAAATATGGTAAAAATAATAATCAGTGGAGATTGTATTGACACTCGATAATACATGTCTTTGAGAACGTTGATGTTAGTTAGGGTCAGGTAAAATAAATACAATTGAATTGTTCCAAACGTTTTGGCACACAGTGATAACCCTTATCAGTGGATTTTATTTATTCTGTGAAAATTTACATAATTTCTTGTGGGAACATAATTTAAAATGTAAGCATTTTTTTCGTTGTTGAATATCGCAGTTGGAAAATTATATATGAACAAGCTATTCTCACTTGTAATCAAACTGTAATGAAATTTCTGTTTTCATTAAAAATTATTATTGATACACATTAAATTGATTGAAACACACATGATAGTCAAAGAATTATTCAAAAATTTATTTCAAAAAAACACAGTGATGTACATTTAATAAAAATATTGTACTTTAATTTTAAAGAATTTAGTTATCATATAATCTTCTAAAAATACGTTGGTGTTAAGGTTATTCATAAAACGTTATTTTAAAACTAGTTTAGTTCATGCTATACAAAAGAAAACTATTCCGAATCTGTTTTTATCAAGAGAAAATGCAGATAAACGTCATTCTTGTTCTGAAATTCACCTATACAACAGAAGTGTGCTTCTTGATCTCTGAAATTAGTATTTTCGTTCTATTTTGAATGTAAAAGAATGAAAAAAGTACTCTGTTTGGTTTTGTAATGTTCCATTTGAAAAAAGTCATAGTTCGAATTTCACAATTTCTTTGGCAATTCGAAAAAACGATAATTATCCTCTTTTAATGAATTTTATTAATATTCAAAGAGAAATTATCATTCAAAAATTTTTTTAATCATCTGATGAGTGCAATCATTAGTTGAAATTTTGCGACTTTTTTGAACCAAGGACCTACCTTACGGTAGAATCTAGGGAAAAAAATCTTGGAATACACTGATAATAATTTAGAAAATTACTATGGAGACCTATGTTCAAAATGAGCCAAAGAAATTAAAAATTTTTAATTACTTTCGGAGTTATTCCAAATTTTTTAAAAACATCGAATTTTGAAATTTATTTGCAATATTCTTTTATAGAATTGACAATCTGCCTCAAACTTGGCTTGATAGATGCGGAATTTCATCACCTTTCATGTTCTTACTCAACTAAAGAAGACCAAAAATACTATACCCAATCGTGAAAAACTGCTCTTCATAGGAGTTAATTTTTAAAATATTATATTTTTCATTTTTCACTTCCCCATATAGTACCACGACATTTAGATACTCAAATATCCAAAGAATTGCAATAAAGTTTTTGAAATTCACAGTTTGATATTTCAACCCTTTTAAAGGGTAGTGTTTCACGCTTAGTTGTAGTATTTTTGTTCTTGTTGGGTCAAGTTCTCTTTCTGTCGGCGTATGGTACTATCAAATGTATTTCCTGGGAAACACTTGTTATCTTGACAAAAATTAACGCTCATTATTAGTCGTCATCACTTTGGACCAACTTTGGATGGTGCTTTATTAAAAAAAAATTGTCTTTTTTTCGGGCACCCCAATGTATATCCTCAAGTTGAATTATTGAGGTGCAGGTATCAGGGCAGTACGAATATTTTCTGGTTTGAGTCCGTGGTGGTACCGATCATCCCGAAAGTACTTCCGGAGATCCTCATCCGCCAACGGTACAGTTATGTTGGCAATCTCGTCATCTATGCGTACTTTAACTTTCTCGTAGTTGGCAGGGTTCCATGGATCATAGTTAATAGCAAGATCTGGTTTAGGAACCACTAAAGGAAACAAATGTCCACCATATGGTCCTAGGATTACTCCAATTATGAACTCGTGATGCTCATCTGTTCCTACCGTATAGCGTCCTCCTCGTAAACGGTGAACTCCACACCAAGATTCACTACTTTGGTAACGACGAACATGAAGTTGAATTGGAGGAGGATGAACTGGAGCCCGTCCTCTGAACCATCTAAATAGCCCAGATCCTTCTGCAAAAATAAAGCATAAATAGGAAATTTATTATTATTATTATTACTTACTATTATACCATTTAGCCAAATCCTTTTCGGGACTCCAGAATACTAAACTCTACTCTTAATTTTTGTCTTTGTCAACTCGATATGAGTTATATTTGTGAATTTTAAATATTTCAAAAATGGTTTTAAAATTATTTAGCGATTTTTCGTTTCAAATTTGTAGGTTGGGACAGGTACGTGACAAAACATTTCGCGTACTATTCATTTTTTGGCAATCACCCATGAATAAATACTTCTTTGCAATGCTCAACCGCGAAAAAATATTTCCTCTTGAAACAAGATGCTGAATATTTGTACTGGAAGCACTTAATTTTCTCTTGATACTACTTCATAAGAAAGATTATAAGAGAATCGGAAAATAAATTTGATTTTCACTATTCAAAGTTAATAATTGTTCTTTGATTTGCCCATTAGAGTTTTAAGGTTCATCTGTTTGCAAACAAATTTTGAAGGAAAAATAACTTTTTTGAAGGAAAAGTACTACTTTTAAAAACTTGTCAGTAATGCTTGTTACCACATAATAACAATGAAGAGTTTCCGAAACGTTTTCCTAGACAAATATTGCTACTTGAGTGACTACAACTTGAATTGCTGAAAAAAAACCATTTCTTTCTGTGACAAACTGTCTACTGTTTAAATTTCTTTACAATATTTGTTGTTAACGTTGACAAATATCAAATATTATAATTTTGTGTTATTTTGAGTCACTTTTAAACAAATTATATGTTAGTTTCATTGGAAATTTAATACTGACTGTATATAATTTGAAATTTGGTTATTTATGTATTAGAATATTAATAACTACAGTGATTGCTGATATAGACTATTAACTTTTAATCTTATTTCTTGAGGGATATCATTCCGATACAAATTTTCATCAGAATTTTTATTAAAAACAATCTGTTTCTGCAGTTGAGTAGTGCAAAGAAGTATATATATATATATATACTTGTTTGCACTACTCAACCGCAGAAACAGATTGTTCTCAATAAAAATTCTGATTTTGCAGTTGGAGCGTTAAAAGAGGGTCTAATGTGTTTCAAATACAGACACTGCTTCGACGCTCATCTTGGAAAAAGTGAAATTTCCGGACGTTTCGTGATTGACCAATTACGTAATTATTGCTATTATTGCTATAAGAAGCCAACCATTCGCTCCACACTCTTACATGATTTACCAAAGCCTAGTTCTATGCACCTGATCGAAAGCTATTTCTATATCAACGAATACACAGAAAACTTCTTTGTTTACTCTCAAACTTTATTCTTCGATCTGTCTCAAGCTGAATATCTGGTCTGCACAGGATCTCCTCTCCGAGTGCAATGATTCTCTCGCATGGATCACAAGTACCTAGAATATCATTTAACGAATCCCAGAAGATATATTTTACGTCACTGCTGTCACCACCAACTTGAGCGTAGCATGTTATAATAAATAGCTCCCTCGTTCATAATCGGGCCGGCTCTTTGGCTAGCATGTGGTTCATCATCGACTCCTGATCATAGTTTAAGTCCGTTTTCAATCTTTCTCATTTCACAACCCTCCTTTCTTTTCGTAGGTAAACATAAGATACTAAGCTTCGTTATGCACATATTATCACGCAATTCCCTTGCCTTGAGATCATTCAAACCTCTGATATTCCAAACACCCAGTCTCCATTCATCGGCTCAATTTTTTCCGTGGACATACCTTACGCCAACGAAAGTGTGAATCCTATCCAAGTCTTTATTCTTACTCGTATGCTGCATTATTTGAAGTTTACACCTAATTACCAATACGATGCAGGAAATGTTTTCCATAAGTATAAAATCATGTCTAAACTAAGCTAATAAATCTTTATAGGGTGATGTGCTCATTGATAACGTCAGTCCCACGACGCTTTGGTCATTCAATAGAAAGTATTCAAACAAAGCCAGAATGGAAGGAGACATGACTGGTTTGTGTTGTATACTAAGGAGGGCACCAGCCTCTGTATTAACTAAGAAATTAATTAGGGAAATCATACTCTCCGTATACGCTTTAGTATCTTTATCCGTTTCGGCATTCGTTTACATAGCCGCCGGAAAGTTTAGTATTGAATTGAAAAGATTGAAACCTGATGTTGAACCTGTTATCTTACGCACGCGATTCTAAACCAATAACTTGTAATTACGTAATGTTGATGGAGTTAGAATAAACTTGAAAATTGTACACCATCGCCTTCTTTTAATAAGCTTATCTATTTGTCATAAACTTTACTTCTATAAACTGCTACTAATCCTGAGTAGCTCTATTTTCTCTAACTGAATTCATAGAACTTCAGAAGTGATTAGTGAAATGTAATAATGTAAAAATTTAATAATTTATATATTACGATAGCACTGTTCCTTAGGAGAAAAACAGTTTTTCAACTTCCAAGATTTCTGAGAGGCAATAAATATACTGCAACTAAAAATGTGTTTTAATAATAGATATTATCATATTTACCAACAGTATTAGTGAAAATCACTAATATGAAACACAAAATGCCAATCGGAGTTCTCATTTTCTTCAAATAAGGAAAATCCACTTATGAAGAGTTTCGTTAAGAGTTAGCGACTGAATATTTTTTAAAAGGTTTCAAGATAGCTATTTGCTATCTCGTTTGTCTTTCGAAATCATTGTTAGTTTATAAGCCCGCTTCTCCCACATTAAAGTCTCAAGGACAAATTAAGATTTATGACAATGTATGTACCATTTAGAGGGATTGAAATGAGTTATTACGCAATGGAGAGATAAATAATGTGTTGGGACGCGTGATGAAATTTCTTCTTTCAACGAAAAATTTACATATTGTAAGCGGTATTTACTGATCTTATAAGTGCAGACAAAAAAGTTCCAGCATATTATTTTAAATACCCAAGATTGACCCTATACAAAAATGTTCTATATGACTATGACCGACTAATCGGGGCTCCGAACAGAAGTGTAATGCGTTATCCACGGTTTGGTCTAGACTAGACGAGCTAGTCAGTGTCTGACCAGAAGTGCCAATAGAACCTAACCTAGCTAGCTTAAAATTAGATGCTTGCGATCAGAGCTAAATTAGTTCGGAAAATATAATAAAATATATTTTGCAAGCAAAATTCGCCCTCAAGGTTGTAAAAATCTTTATAGTAAGGGATGAAAAGAAATTTTACCATAGGTTTCTGAATTAAGTATATTATTTTGAACGAACGTGAAAATGAAGAGCAAAGAACTTAATAAAAAATGGTCATATATAAGAAATTATTCGTCGTCTTTATTCGACTCTTCATCGCCTACCGGCTCTTCACGGGCTTTTTCAGAGCGTAATGCTCTGCATCCTTCCCAATCCGTCGCATTCGAAATTGTTCCTTCCAGACCCTTCAAGCATTGCTTCTCTGTTAACACCGTGTCTGAAGGGTCGGTGTTATACTTCGTATTTAACATATATGAAATGAAAAATACAATATGAATATAAAAATAAGAGAGGAAATTTCCTTATCAAAATAAAAATAATAATTGAGCCAGTGCGGGACAGATTACTTCTATCAAATCGATTGACCCCATTTGGAAAACATTATTGAAACCGATGTACTCAATCACATTTAATTGTAGTCTACTGTTTCCAATCGGGTCCAACTGCTTTTTACAGAAAAGTTATTAAACTGAGTTTTATTTGGATGGATGTACCATATTTACCTTGCGCAGTTCTGCAAAATGACGTCTCCTCAAAAAAAAGAACTACCTGTTAAGTCTTTTTCTGCGCTGTGAACTGCAGCAAAACACTTGTTGAAATACTTTTATAAAGCATCTTTTTTAACGACTCTGTTTGGATGTTGTCTTAGTCTAGTAGATGCTTTAGTTGAACACTTAGTGAATAATTAGCCTTTCGACATTTTTCCGAAAAGCAAAGCCGGATTTCCTAAACAGAAAGTATTGATGTTAAGAATGTAAAAAATATTTTACATGGTTCTGTTGTTAATACAGCAAACCCATTCGAAATGTGAAAAAAATCATAGTTTTTTTCAATTTTTTATGAACTTTTAATATATTGTTCAACGACATTTATAGTTCTTCTATTTCTATAAAACCTGTTACTCCACAAAACTTTTTCTACTGCTAATACTTCTGGACAAAAAACACTTGTATTCGTATATTGCATTACATGTTCTTTCATTCTCAAAGTTTTATCTGAAATTTTTCCTTGACGGTCGATTGGTTAAAATTCCTCACTCCAAATGGATAATATTCATTTGCTACGACAAATTTTGATGTTTGATCAGTTCAGGCTTACAAAACCTGCATTTTTCTTAAAAATTTGATCACATTTTTTTGGAAGTTGAACTTCAAGATCCCATACATTTCATAAGGGCCCCCGCAGAGGACCCTACTTGCTGTCCTCGTGCCTCTCTACAATAAACATAAGGGCAACTGTTAGAAAAGCCCATGCTGGATCCTTACGGATTAGCTTGTCGTTTCTACTCGTATGAGGAGCCACGCCTGGAATGCCATCTTGGTGTAAAGGCAATCCATGAGGTCCTCTAACGGAGGTTCAATCTATTTCTCCATCCGGGTGTAGTTGATCACAGTACGTTTTCCTTGAAGAATTTTGAGCCGTTCTCGACTTTTTTTAGTTTTGAATCTCTGGATTCTGGACTAACAAATATTTTTTCATATTTAATAATATCCATGAGTGTATTTCTAGAAATACAAAAGCATCTGTAGATTATCATTTTAGTTTATTAATATATTCTTTCCAAGGATCTGGAAGAATTTTCATCAAGAATATTGTCTTGATTAAAAGAGCTTTGGGAATAATACAAATAATTGAGACATGTTTTTTTATCTTCAAACTTAAAACGGTTCGGTAAAAGATAAAAGTACAGTTTACATATAATATTTAAAGATAAGGTAGGTAAAGTAAGGGTGGAAGGAAAAAAGGGGAATGAAGTAGCGGTTGTGGAACTGGAGAGATGGGAAGACAAGTTGGGGGTAATGCGAAGTAAAAACAGGATAAAGGATAAGAGGGCTTACATCGATCACGATTTGACGCGGAAAGAAAGGGAGATTCAGAGAATGCTGACTGACAGGGCCAGAAGAGAAAGGAGTGAAGGGAGAGCGGCGAAGGTAGGGTATAAGAAAATAAGAGTAGAGAAGAAAACGTGGATGTGTGATGAGGAAAAAGAGAATTCGAGGGAAGTGCAGGGGGACTTGTTTCGGTGGAAGAAGGGGGGTAGGGGAAAAGCAGAGTGGAGCAGTAGTGAATGTGCTGCATTGGAATGTTGCAGGGGTAAAAAAGAAAGATGAGGACTTTTGGAGATTTGTATAGGGATTTGATGTTGTAGGATTGGTAGAAACGTGGGTAGAGAGCAAGGAGTGGGGAGGAATAAAACCAAGACTGCCAAGGGAGTGTAGGTGGAGACTTCAGGAGGCGGTCAGACTGAAGAAGAATGGTAGGGCTAATGGGGGAATTATGACGGAAGTTAGGGAGGGATTGGAGGAAGAAGTTCATGATGGGGTAGATGGACAGGGGGTGCAAATGACGACTGTAAAGATGGGAGGGGTGTGGTGCAACTTTGTGACCGTGTACAATAGGGATGGGATGGAAAAGATTAAAGGAAGGGTGGAAGACATGATAGGATGGGGACGAAGAGGGGGAATACACGTATGTGAGTAAGGTGGGGGCATCGGTGATTGACTATGCGGTGATGAATATGCAAGGCTGGGAGGAGACAGAGAGATTCATAGTAGGAGGGAAGATAGAATCAGACCATCAGCCCTTAAGGTTGTGGACGAGAGAGGAAGGCGACGAAAGGGGAGGAGGGGAAGATGTGTCGATGAGGGAGAGGGAAATATGGATGAGGGAGGCTATAGAGGAATACCAGGATCAGTTAAGAAGAGTAAGCTTCGAAGGGGAGTCGGTGGAAGAGATATGGGGGGACCTGTAAGAGAAAGTGAGAGGGTGTGTGCGGAAGAAAGTATTTAGAAAGAAGAAGAAAGGAATGGTGAAACCGTGGTGGAATAGGAAGTGTAAAAAGACGAAAAGAAAGGTGAAAAGGATGTACAATTAGTGGAACGAGGAAACCACGAAAAGGGAGGATTACGTAGAGGTGAGGAAGAAGTTTAGGTTGATGTGCAAAAGAAAAGAGCAAGAAAGAAAGAAAGATCTGTAGGAGGAACTGACAAGTGTTAAGACAGAGAAGATGCTGCTCTTACAATTTATTATATTTTGATTCTTTAATCATCCCCCATCTTTTATTAATTGTCTTTCCCTCTCCTTTTTTCCAATTCTTCATAGTTTATTCCAGTTCCGTCTTCTATATCTCTAGCATTGGAGAACTCCCTCCTTTCTTCTTCCCATCTCGTTAATTTTATTGGCCTCCCTCTCCTTCCCTCTACCTCTATCAA
>JAUMHM010087865.1:0-10149 GCA_032362435.1 Melikaiella ostensackeni | reverse complement strand
TGTCCAACAAAAGTCTGCCATCATGTTTATATCCCACCTCCCTTGGTAGCGACGTTCCATCTCTTTAATATCTTGATCGAATCTTTCTTCTTGCTCTTCACTGTAATCACCCAAATTCATTGGAAAATAGTCAATACGGGAATTTAATACATCTAACTTGAAGCTCATATTACATCCCATTTCACCGAAGTTCTGTATCGTATTTCTCACAGTTCTTTCGTAATTGTCACTCTTGTGGTTTCCTAAAAAGTTTCCAACAACTTTCTTGAGGCTTAACCAAGCTGTTTTTTGCATTTTGTTCACAGTTGTGACGAAATTCTGATCCCTACACATTTTTCGGATTTGAGGTCCATCGGATATTCCTGCTTTCAGTTTTGCATCCGATAGTTCTGGGAATTGTCCTTGAAGATATATAAAACAGCTATTTTCTTCTTCTATTGCTGATACAAACTGCTTCAACATGCCCAGTTTTATATGCAGAGGTGGCAGTAAAACTCTCGCCGGATCCATTAGTGGGAGGTTGATGTTGTTCTCTGATCCTGGATCAAAAGTTTCTCTGGCTGGCCAATCAATCTTTTAATAATGATCAACGGTCTCTACTATACCATAAGCATAAGAAACATAGGTGTTTAACGTTACCTGATTGCCGACCCAGAATTATTCCAATATTTTGAAATCCCCACAAGTCCGCCAATAATATTCTGAATATTTCAATTTATCCAATACCAACTTGATATTTTGGTAATCCTCTTTCAACGTAGTTGAATGTACTACCGGTATGTGAGCAAAAATATTCGTACTGTGAAGCAAAACAGCTTTCAAACTTCTCTCAGACGAATCTATGAATAGTCCCCATCCCATGGCTCTGTAAATCGCTGGTTTTCAATTCAATTGTTTCAAAATATTTTCAATGATTTTTAACTTTCGCAAAATATTTCAAAGGATTTCGGAGGATTAGAAAGGAATTCCTATGATTTTAAGATATTTTAAAAGATCTCGAATGATTCTCAAATTCTTTCGAGGATTCAAATATTGAAATCAACTCGTCAAATACACTTATCTCAGCTAACGTGGGATGATGAGAAATAACTATTTCTTTTTTAAGTTGGTTTTAAAATGATTTATCTTGCCAAAAACTGTTTCCGGAAAGATACATTATGCAGTTGAGAGTTCAGCACGTTGTAATTCCTAGATTTGCCGCAGCCTCAAGTTTTGGAAAAATCTGTGTGTCCTCTCTCTTCATCGTTCAAACGGTTGACTCCTATGTGCACTTATTGACAGGTTTTCCTTTATCTAGGTGTGGATAAGTAAGTTTCATCAGTCAGTAACAATGTTTCAAAGTATTATTTCAAATTACACTCAAATGAAAATATCTTACGTTACGCAAGGAAACGTCCCAATTTGTCGATCAAATGGGAGATACTCGCGTTCTTGTGAGCAAAAGTCGAAAGCGTCGATTCTGAGGTTTCGATGAAGAATCATACTTCAATATGTCCTCTATCCAGTAACATTATACTTATGTCCCGAAAATGACCGAAACTGACTTAATTTCTTGTTTGAATAAAAATATAACACACGCGCTTATGGCACTCGCCAACTTACGCGTTTTTTTCGAAAAGCGTGTTTTCGAAGTTCCAAATCCAGGAGTAACCCCGCAATCCATTTTTCCGCTTAGAGGGTTCGACCTGCGTTTGGAATTACAAAAATCTCTCCAGCTATATGCCTACAGTTTGAATATCATACCAAAGAAATAGTACATTCTGTTCTCATTATGTGTATAGTTATTTCAACAAATGCGAAATGAACTGTAATCCTGAATTTAATGGAACCTTGGAGCATTTTTCAACGAAGAAAATGAGCTTCTTCTCCGTGTAAAAATATTTCGTCTTGGTTTTGTCTCCAATACGTTCCATTTTGTCTCTGAGACATTAAAGTCTGGTTCCGTCTCATGAGCCAGACTTGCTGGACATCAAATTTTTGTCTTTGGTCTATGGTGATAGCTCTCGATGGGGTTCATTCAGCAAGACAAACGAAACTTGTTTCAAGACATGAAGATTTCTGTTATGTCTTGGCCAAAGGGATAAATAAATAAAGACAAATGAAATAAAATAAATAGAAAAGGACAAGAGGGACAAATAAAAAAGGGATCAGATAATCTAGACCTTAATTTTGAAATGAATTTTTTGTTCAATTTCCAAAATAGCTATTTAAAAGTGAAAAATCAGAATTTGTGGGTCTTCACGACTCTAGCCATCTGAAATTTGCTTCAACAACAAGTGTAATAGTAACAATAAATGAAATGGAATAGATTCATTCAATATGCATATTATGTGATAAATTTACAAGATTTTTCAAACATAAATAAGGATTATCTTTAATGACGGTATAAGGAAGACCCTTCTCGCCAGGACAAGTAGGCAATCGAAACCTTTTTCCTGATTTAGGAGACAAATAATGTCTGGCTCCGTTTCATAAGCCAGACTTCCCAGACGTCTTGAACATGTCTTGGAAATGTCTTAATTGCCCATCATCAAGACGAAATGCAAGATGAAATATTTTTACACGGGTTGAATCGAAACCTAAATAGTTGTATCATTTGTACTTGAAGAAAACGGCATTCAACAAAATTTGCCCACCGATCTGTTTCAGATGAACAATTTTGTTACTCAAAATTTTTTTGTATCTTGTATAGTTTTTCTGGAGCATGGAATTCTTTATATAAAATTCCTCCCTATTGAATCAAAAACTATGCGTCTTATCAAAAATTCTTACCGAAAAAATTTGCAGACCTTTTTGGTATGAACAATTTTTCTGATCAACATTTTTCTCGTATCCAGCATATTTTTGCCAAAAAATTGTATTTTTCTCACAAAAAGCATTTCCTATGGATATGAGGAGATTAGGGTGATTTTCAAAAACTTTACGATTTTGATCAATGAGATTCACGGAAAAAAAACTTTTTGAACAGTTTAAAATATTTTTCAAAAATCAATTTTAAGCCTATCCGGAGCATAGTCTGACATTTTTTTTTTAATATTTTGCAAAAACAGTGATAATTATTTATTATTATTTAAAATCAACGTTGAAAATTTGATTTTGTTCTATACGAAAATATTTGTAAGTATAAAGTTAACAGTTCTAGCCCGTGTTTCAAATAGTTCAAATAATTATTTTCAAGTCATAACCGAGAGCGGCAACTTCGAATTACAGGACGATAAACTTACAGACTTTGAAGTGATTTTTGAAAGCATTAACTCTGAAGTATTGAACCCTTTCCTTGATTATTATCTTCTTGAATTTAACATAAATTATAACTATGAATCTGAGATATATAAAAAATGTTTTTTTTTGTATTATGCAATTTTTCATTTTAAATTTGTAATTTGGGAAATGTGACCGACAGGACATTCTGCCAACTTCTTCATTCATACTTTCTGAATGAAGTCTTATAAAATTTAAGAATTTCAGCTCATTTTGCTTTGGTATAAGTACTTTACTGAGATATTTTTAGAAAAAATGTATCAATAGAAGCAAATAAGGAAAATGACTGCAACTGAAAGCTAGTAGTCAGCTTCTTAGCAATCACCTGTAGCTTCATATATTTCCACTGAGCAATTGGTAGTTTTTCACTATCGAATTAGTTAATCTTTCGAATAATCGAATTAATAATTTGATACTAATCTTTAGTGGCTCATTTTTTTTTCAATTGAATTAGTAAAATTTTAGAAATTAGATTCAGATAGTACTGGAAAGGGGTAAACGTGTGTTCGTACTTATTTCAACATTTTATAGCTATTTGTGTGAATTTTCCAACTTTTTTCTCGGCTGAACCCGGTGTTTCATCATCAGCCACGGACTATGTCGGAAGCCTGATGAGTTGAAGTTGTAGTAGGTAAGAAATTAGGTGTATGGTGTAGTTTGGAGTTTGTTGTTTACCGCTGTCATTCTTACGCTGCGGCCAAAAACGTTGAAGGTGACATTGATCGCCTCTGAATGATTCTTTTAGATCTACCATCTGTGGCTCCATAAGGTTTTAAACCCCTACTTCTTGGTTAATATAATTCAGCAAGTCCCACATGTTATATTTTACATCACTACTGTCACCGTCAACTTGAGCGCAGCATGCTATAAGAACTAGCATTCTTCTCTTCACTTTCAATCTAACCCATAATAATCTAGAAGATACACATTCATTTTTTTCGATATGCTTGTTTGCTCTTTCATTGATAATCAGACCAACTCTTCGCCTATCATGTGATTTATCATCTACTCCTGACCAGAGTTCGAGTCCATTTTCTATCTTTTCATCTCACATCCCTTTTTCTTTGTTTCCGGTACGTATGAGATATCTAGCTGCCATACGCGCATTGTATCCCACAATCCCCTTTTCACTTACGATAAGACCAACTGCACTTCTAGTGTCCCAAACACCCAGCCTATACTCGTATTCATTGACTGAAGCTTTTCCAAGGACATGCCTCATTTACAGAAGTGTCAATCCTATCCGAGGCTACATTATTGTTTATATTATTCATTAATTCAAGTATGCACCCAATTACCAACTTGATGCGAGTAATGTTTTCTTCAAGTACACAATCATGTCCAAACTAAGCAGATAAATCCTCTGGTGTGTCCATTCATAACTTCGGTCTCTCAAAGAAAAGTATGGAACAGAGCCAGAACAAAAGAAGTTACGATCGGTCTGTGTTGTCTGAGCAGGGCACCAGCATCCTGCAGTTTCGCTTTCAAGATGGAAAGGAGACACTTCATTACTTCGTAAAAGTGATGAGAATTCTCAACCCTGAATAAAATTTGACGATTTTTTAAACTTCCATAAATTTCCATTACAGTTCAAAAGTTTCCCAAATTTCCGAAAGCCGCAAGCAATTTTCATTTCAAGCAAATTTCATGATGATTAAAGGAAAGATTAGAGTCCAGCTGTGAATATGATCTACGTCAACCCTGATGAATTACATCTTCATAAAATAAATTGAGGGTTATGAAATCTGAATGTCCTAGTCAACCGGATGAAAAACTAACGATAAATTTATCGACAAAAAAAACGTTTGGAAAAGTGTAAGTGAATGGGTAGAAAAGGTAGGCCTATGAGTCGATCTTGTCGAGCATAGGATGTGTTACAAGATCTGATAATATTCGGAAAGAGACCTTGGGTAAAAGTTGAAAAATCGCGCATGGCTCCATACACATGTTAAAATTTCCAAGGTCCCGTCATCCATGTAAAAATTGGCTACCAACTTGAGTAATAGACTCTTATCATCCGCGTCACATTGACAAACATATTTCAAAGAAACATATCACTCGAGGCTAATGTATTCATAACATTATGAAATTTGGTATCTAGATTACACGGAAAAAATTGTAGTTTAAGCAGAAGAATACTGAAAAACCAAATTGATAAAACTAAATGAATTTAAATAAAGTAATTCTTCTTTTTGAAACCGCCAAATGTAACCTTGATTGAAGGATTTATGTTTATTTAAATAAGCTATACGACGTCATGAGTATGAGATGTCATACAAAATCGAAACTTCAGGTACAAATTTTTGGTTAGCAAGAAATATGGAAAAACGAAATAAGTTCTTATTCAATTTTTAAAAAATTATAAAAGTTTGAAAACTAGTTCTGCTATTAATTCCACTTACTTTTAGTGAGTCAATCTTTTGGACTACACTAGTGCAGAACATCGAAACAGGATGGGGAAAGAACTTGCTCGGGAGAATCTTCGCATAAACGATTGGGCGACAAAAAAATATTATTCTATATTTGAATGAGTACAATCTCTTATTGAATAAGAGATTATTATGCAATTTTGTTGTATTGAAATTATATACATATATATGAGAAAATACCATAAACGTTATCTTGTATAAAATCTTTTGCTTTTATTTATTATTGGTATTTGCTATATTTATATGAAATACTTTCATGTAAAATCAAAAGTAATAAAAATACAAGCTTTACGTAAAAGTTGCCACTGTAAATAGTGGCTTAAGTAGCAATTCTCCTCAATGTGAATAATATTCCAGAAAATTTCTACTTCAAGTTTTACGGTATTGTAATTTTAAACAAAGTTTGTCTTAAAAATTACCGACATCGAATTACTAGGAACTTAAAAAAATTTTTAATCAAATAGTTCGTAGTTCACTTTTTCAAGCATAACTTTAGGTGTAACAATTTCGAAACGAGACTTTCGGAATAATTGCTTGATGAGACGAAAAATTCACTTTTTCGAAAAGAGACGACATGACAGTCTTTAAAATCCTTTGAAATATCGTGACTTCTTTTAAAATATTTCGAAATATTTTAACATCCTATGTAATCTACGAAATGCCTTCTCAATTCCTTAAAGTCCCTCAAAATCCCTAAGGCTCCGTCAAAACCCTTTGGTTTTTCTTGAAATCGTTTAATACTGCTGTATATCTGATTAAACTCCTTGAAGTCCCTTAAAATCTTGTGAGATCTCCTGGAAAATTGAGATTCTCTCTAATATTGTACTAGGTAATTTCTTCAAATTCTTGAACTCGTTTGAAGCCTATTAAATCATTTGAAATCTTTCGTGATTCTTTGTAATCGACTGAAATTTCCTAAAACTTTCGTAATCCCTTGAAATCTTTTGAAATCCCTTGAAATGTCATGAGATCCCTCAAAATCTTTGAAATTCTCGTTAAATTCCGTAAAAAGTTTGTAATTCTTTGAAATGCTTCGTAGTATTTTGAAATAATAAACCCTCAGAATATACTGAAACCCTTTTAATCCACTCTAAATCTTTCAAATCTCCTGAAATCCCCCGACATCTTTTGAAATCTAGTTTACAGTAAGAAAAATTGATAAATTGGTGATATAATGAGTAAAAATATAAAATCTTTTGTAAGAAGAGAGGGTTCACAAAATTCTTACGAATCTTGACAGCAGAGAGGGAGGGGGTCTGAAATTTGAAAAATCATTCTCAAGTAATATTAATCGACATTTCTTTCCTGCTTCAAATAAGAAGAAATCGGAAATAAGTCACAATCAACCGCAGTTATGTTCTGATTCTGACAAGATTTGTCCTTGGCGATTTTTACATTGAGCTTTTCGTAAACGACTTTATGTTATCTTAGGCATAATTTTTATTTTTCGAATTGTTATTTGTAATGATTTTCATTATTCTAACGAGAGATTTGCTCTTATCCAAATTTTTCCGAATTATCATTTACTCTAATAATATTTTTTCCGAAATGATATTTTTCCCACTTTTCCTTCATTCGAATTACCATTGAACATAATTTTTATTTATTCTAACCGCCAATTGTCGCCATTATTATCACTTTGACGTTTCAAGTCATTTTGGAGACTTTTCAATAATTTTATGGGATTTAAAATTAGACAAATTTTTCAGGCAATTCAATAGAATTTCTAAAGAATCCAAAGAATCCAAAATATTTTCATTAGTCTAAAAATATTTCGAATGATTTTTAACATTTGCAAAATATTTAAAAGGATTATGAAGGATTAAAAAGGATCTTCAATGATTTAAAGATATTTTGAAAGATTTTAAATGATTGTCGAGTTCTGTCGAGGCTTCAAATGTCGAAATCAACTCATCGAATAGACTTATGTTCGCTAAAATGGGATGTTGTAAAATAACTATTTTTTCAAGTTGGTTTCAAAATTATTTATTTTTGCAAAAACTGTCTCCGGAAAGATACATTATGCAGTTAAAAGTTCAGCACAAGTTTTGGAAAAACCTGTGTGTCCTCTCTCTTCATCGTTCGAAGGGTTGACTCCTATATGCACTTATTCACAGGTCGTCCTCTCTCTAGATGTGGATATATAAGTTGCATTACTCAGAAACAATGTTTTAAAGTATTATCTCAAATTATACTCTAATGAAAATATGCCACGTTATGCAAGCAAAAATTCCACTTTGTCGATCGATTAGGAGATACTCGTGTTCTTGTGAATAAAAGTCAAAGGCATCGATTTTGGGGTTTCGATGAAGAATCATACTTCAATATGTACTCTTTCTACTGATTTCGAAGTTCCAAATTCAAAAGTGTCCCGGCAATCCGCTTTTCAGCCTAGAGGGTTTGAGCTGCGTTTAAAATGTCAAAAATCTTCCGGCTATATACCTACGGTATTAATACCATACCGGAAAAGTGGGACTTTTCTTTGCGAACGTGGAATATAATCTCTTTTATTAATTCATCAAAAGTGTCTCCATTTTAGTAAAATGATTTGTATTTTGCAAAAGAATTGATTGAGGAAATTTAATAATTCAAGTATTTATTGATAGTTTTTGTACTCACGAGTGAGATGGCATATTTCGGAGCAACACTGATGTCGGCTCACACAGAATGCACCCGTCATTCCTCTTCTTTCATCTGCACAGGTATACACGGGTCTGTTGGCAGCTTCAACGAGAAGAGCGACGCACAGCAGACCAACGAAGGCGATGATTAAAAGCTTCATTTTAATCGAAAAATGACTAAGCCTCTTCCGCTTCGGTCGCAGCTTATATACCATGCAAAGCCGGATATCTAACAGCAATAGGCTTCATACACATGTTTCAATTTCCAAGGACCCATCATCCATGTGAAAATCGGTTGCCAACCCGAATAATAGAATCTTTTCATTTGCGTAACATTGACATACATATTTCAAACAAACATGTCACTCGAGACTAATGTATTCATAAGATTATGGAATTTAGTGTTTAGATTACACGGAAAAAAATTGTAGTTCAAGTAGAAAAATAATGAAAAACGAAATCAACAAAACTAAAATATATTTGAATACAGTAATTTTTATTTTTGAAACTGCCAAATGTAACTTTGATTGAAGTATTTTCATTCATTTCAATTAGCTGTATGACGTCATGAGTTTGAGATGTCATACAAAATTAAAGCTTCACGTACAAATTCGGGATAGTAAGAAATACGGATTAACGAAATAAGTTTTGATGCAGTTTTTGAA
Source organism: Melikaiella ostensackeni (assembly GCA_032362435.1). Classification (NCBI taxonomy): domain Eukaryota; kingdom Metazoa; phylum Arthropoda; class Insecta; order Hymenoptera; family Cynipidae; genus Melikaiella; species Melikaiella ostensackeni. The sequence goes on along the minus strand of JAUMHM010087865.1, from coordinate 1,173 downwards.
AAATTACGAAAGTTTGAAAACTAGTTGTGCTATTGATTCAACCTAACGCGTTTCACATAAAATCCCCGCGCCCCTTGAGGGATACCAGTACACCCCTGGCTATATGATATATTTATTTTAACGATTTACATATGTGATTCATGAATAATAATATTTACAATAAATTTTTCTACAAATCCTTGCTCAAAACATTTTACCTATATCGTTCGCTCGTATACATGTTTTTCCGTGTATTATATTGTCTGTTAAGTGAATGATTTCCATATATATGTAGAGTTATTCAACTTGGTAGCTTTAGGCAAGGTGTGACTTTTTTAATTTTCAAGTTTTGGAATAGATAAAAACTGTCTGCTGGATGATGATACAAAAGTAAGGTAACCAGAGCTGATTTTTGGAATGTAGGACAATCGGTCTTGAAAAAATAGGAAAAAGTAGGACATAGCGCTTGAAAAAGAGGGAAAAAGTAGGACTAAGGTTTTAATCCTACTTTCCTTAACAACAATCAATTTCAGAGTGATTTTTTGAAATGCATACAATAAAAAGGCTCCGTCTTTTGTTATTTTGAAACGCTACAAGAAAAAAATTTTGATGAGGATGAATTGGATAAATTGGAAAATAAGATTGAAAAGAAAAATATAAAAACCATCGTCACATATATTCCGAAGTTCTAAAATGCACATTTTATAGGGCCACAAATTTTTCAAATTTCGAACCTTTTGTACGTCCCCCCACACCCAACCACTTACAAGAAGAATCCAAGAAAACATTTAAAACGCTTCGAATTTCTAGAACTTGAAGCAAAATATTGCATTTCCAACAAAGTAGACGAATTTTGAAAGGAATAGTTGAATTTTAAACGAAATAGATGAATTTTCAGCGCATTAAAATACATCGACAGACGAGGTTTCAAAGACATAATAAATTCATGAAGTTGGTGAAGACTGTTTTCCAATAAAAACTCGATTAAAAATAAACCTTCGCATCATTTATTTTTTCGATTCAGCATTAACTTGTATTTTCCTTTCATTTTAGAATTATCATTTGCTCTAATTTTAATTTTTCCGAATTACAATTTGCCCTTATTTGTATTTCTTAAAATTGACATTTCTCGTCATTATCATTATTATTTGCAGTCACAAGTGGTAATTTGATGATAGATGGACTTCAGACCAA
>JAUMHM010087864.1:0-10150 GCA_032362435.1 Melikaiella ostensackeni | reverse complement strand
TACTCTATGACAAGCATACAGATTTCTTGTTTGTGGCGTCATCTCTGTGTCAGGCCGAAGACTTTTCAGCCCATGTATTACAGCTAATACTGAGCGTCACTCCTATTGCTCCTACTGTACATTTGTTTTCGATTATTAAACAAAATAGGAACAGTTTTACTAAAAACCAGCTCTGGTAGGATAAAGAGAATACTATTTAGATTACGTATGCAAGAGATTAGACCAAAATATTCAACCGTTTGGCCGTAAAATCCAGCCTCGCAAACCCTATTCTGATAAAGGACCTTGCGCCACCAGCTGACTGGGGAGTTTGCAGCTTTTTTGACAACTCATACGGTAGGCACTTCTTGGCTTCTGAATCTCTTGGAATCTGGAGGACTTTTAATAAAAGTTAAATTCTTTTCTAGAAAATGTCGAAATGTGTCAAATGCAAATTAGAGGACTGTCGTTCCTAGACTGTGTTTGAATAATTCTATGACTTTTCTTTACTTCTTCGACAACATCTTCGAGTCTTTGTTAAAAAGTATACTCGTGCGAGATCTTAAAAAAAGTTGGCCTATCCTAGACTGACAGACTAGTCGAAGAAAGCTTGCACACAAAACTTAATTGAAAAATGAAGCAATTTGAGGACCTTGAAAATTTAATTTTGATGATTTATAAACAGAAAAACTTCAAAATTCGCCAATAAATGGAGCCTGTAGAGGATTATGAACAGTAAATTTCTGTTTGTGACCACTGTGAGGCGTAGGCGGTCCAACATAGGAACTCCATAAGAAGGCCCGAGAGAGGGCCTCACTTTGCTGCTTAATAACAATTAGAATTTTGTAGATCAGGGAATAGATTTTTTCCATTATGAGAGAGTAACTCAAAAACTATCGATTGGTGTACGAAACTAAAAATCGATTTTTTGGGCACTAGTTCCCTTTCTTCGTGGACGGTCAAAAATATATAAGTCGAAAAGTTTTAAAATAAAATTTCCCAGTTGCGAGTGGTTAGTACTCGAGTTACTACTGAAAAGTTTCAAGTTTGAAAGTTTCAAAATAATAATTGTTCAATTTTAATGGTTTTCAGTTTAGAAGGAAAGAAAATTTTGAATGATTCTTATTTGGAGATTCTTTATTATTTTAAATATTACATTTTTTATATTAAAAAGATCTCAGATTTCAAACTGAATTATTTTTAAGGTTTTCATTCAAAAATGGTAAATTTTAATTTTCTTAGTTTTTAATTTTTTATTATCAGATAGAAATATTCAAAGAAGCTTGACAATTTTGAAATTGAATGCGTGCATAATTAAAAAATGTGGACTTAAAATCATTCCAAATTGAATGAGGAAAAATAAATACCTTCATTATTAGACAATCCGAAAGCTGAACATGTCTTAAAATAATACACTATTTATAATATAAACTTTTCAAACTTGCATAATTTTAAATTGAATAGTTTGAGAATTGAGCTCACTCAAATCGAAAATCTTCATAATTGAGCGTCCGAATTGCACAACGACCTTAGCGCGTGGACTAAGCCAGCCTAGTAGGCAAGAGAGAGGATGACGCGTTGCTACGGGTCGTGTTAATTAGACAAATAATTTTTAAACTGCCGTCATTCCGTTAATAATTATTAAATCGTGTTGGTTTTTGCATAAAAATACTCATGAGTCTTCAGCGCTTTCAACGAACCTAATTAAATGACTTATTTTTTATATTTTCGATTTTTTAACAACACCCGAACTTTTTATAACTTTGAAGTGAAAATCTCAGTTATGAGTTTCAAAGCAGACCGAAATGAACAATATCAGTTAAGTTCTTATACATTAAATTATAACATATCCAAAACTCAGATCGATTGATTTGTATTAACAGCAATGCCGTGCATAAATAAACGAAGGCTCGGTCCAACGCTCGACGCTCTTAATGCACGCGCCGCTCACGCACGCTTTTGCGTTTAATACCCGTGCTGTTTTTTCGAAAAAAAATTGTATGGACGAAGTTCGAACGACAAGAACTTTGATTATTGCTGTCATCCCCTATATTATAAGGCAGATTTTGTGCAAAACATCGCATCGTTTAGGCTTATGTTTAAAATAATCTTGAGTTAAGCCGTACCCGCGCTGCGTTGTCGTCGATTAAGTGAGACAAATAAACTACATAAGAATGCTTTTACTGTACTTCTGACATATATCTCATTTTATACACTCAAATTGAGATATGTTTATCCTAGCGAAACAAAATTGAATGTTTTATATAAATTTGTGAACATACTATTAAGTATGAAACTTTTTCAGACACGTAGAACAATAAGTTGAATCGAAAAACAAAAAAAAGACGAGCGCAAGAAACAAAAACTTAGACTGTTTTTCGATTTTACTTATTGTTCTACGTGTATGAAAAACTTTTATACATAATAGTATGTGCAGAAATTGATATAAAACATTCAATTTTCTTTCACTAGGATAAAAATATCTTGATTTGAGTGTACAAAATGAGATATATGTCAAAAGTACAATAAAATCAATCTTATGTAGTTTATTTGTCTCACTTAATCGACGGAAACGCAGCGCGGATACGGCTTAACTCATGCTTATTCTAAAGCTAAGCCTAAACAATGCGATGTTTTGCACAATATCTACCTTATAATATAGGGGATGACAGCAATGCTTGAAAATCTTGTCGTTCGAACTTCGTCCATACAATTTTTTTCGAAAAAGGAGCGCGGGTATTAAATGCAAAAGCGTGCATGAGCGGCGCGTGCATTGAGAGCGTCGAGCGTCGGACCGAGCATTTGTTTATTTATGCTCAGCATTGCTGTTAATACAAATTAATCGATCTGAATTTTGGATATGTCATAATTAAATGTATAAGAACTTAACTGATATTATCTATTTCGGACTGTTTTGAAACTTATAACTGAGATTTTCACCTCAAAGTCATAAAAAGTTCAGGTGTTGTTAAAAAATCGAAAATAAAAAAAATAAGTCATTTAATTAGGTTCGTTGGAAGCGCTAAAGACTCATGAGTATTTCTATGCAAAGACTAAGACGATCCGATAATTATTAATGGAATGACGGCAGTTGTAAAATTATTTGTCCAATTAACTCGGTCCGTAGCAACGCATTATCCCCTCTCTTGCCTACTAGGCTGGCTGAGTCCACGCGCTGAGGTCGTTTGTGCAAACCGGACGCTCAATTAGACATTTGTAAGTTCGAAATAAAAAATTTTTAACATGAAATTACTTGTGATTAAAGCTTTTTTAATCTCATACGATTCAAATTCAAAACAAGCATAATTAGACAATATCACAGCTTAAAAATTAAGCGATTTCTGATTCAAGATTTTCAAAAATAAATTATTTAGAATTAAAGTATTTAACTGTGGAGGTTTCAAAAATTAATAATTGTGAATCAAAGGTTTGGAATGAAACGATTTCAAATTGACACATTTAAAATTGTATCACATTTGAAACTGTTCCAAATTTAAATAATTTGAAATTAGAAGTCTCAATAAGTTTTGAATGTGTAAGCTACAATTTTGAAATTATTTATTTTAATCGGTTTCAGTCAAAATTAGTAAAAGTTAAAGGTTTCAGCACAAAAAAGGGATTTATGTTCACCAAATTTTTATTTAAAAAATGTTCAGTCTTAAATATACTTTGGAGTGGTTTGATTTTCAACATTTCATAGTTTATGGGTCAAGTGTTGCCATCTGACAAAATGTTACGAATTTCAATTTTCGCTTCTAGCATATTTTATCTTCAACGTATTATTGAATTCTTAAGAATTTCAAACAATTCCAAGGAAACTATAATGAATTCCAAAGAATCAAGGTTAATTCCAACAAGTTTAAAAATTCATCTCCGGCAAAATATGTCGGAATAGAAAATCAAAGTAAGATCTTTTTGCCCCCCCCCCCCACCTGGAAGGAGCGGCGAAAGTGACCGAACTCGCGCTTGAATTCTAAAGAATTCCAAAGAATTCTAAAGAATTTATGATAAATTCTAAATAATTCAAGTTTAATTCTAACAACTTTAGAAAATCCTTCTCCGAAAATACGAGTATATGCTGCAGTAGAAAACTAAAGGGTGATCTTTGTGATAGATGGAAGTTATGTTTGATCTCTGGATCTGTATTCCACCATCCCTCTAATCACCTGGGAAGGGTAAGTGGGGCCGAACTTGCTCTTGTATTCCGAAGAATTTCAAAGAATTTGTGATGAATTCCAAAGAATTAAAGTTTAATTCCAACAAGTTCAAAAATTCATCTCTGAAAAAATATCCCTGAATAAAAACTAAAGGGTGAACTTCGTGATAGATCAAAGTTATGCTTCATCTCTATATCTGTATTTCCCCCTCCCCTACCACCAAGAAAAGGCGATTGAGACCAAGCTCGCGCTTAAATTCGAAAGAATTCCAAAGAATTGGAGATTAATTCCAAAAAGTTTAAAAATTCATCTCCGGAAAAATATGCCGGAATAGGAAATTAAAGGATGCACCTATTTTGCCCGACCTAGTGAGAGTAGATCGCGGATATCCCGAGAGTGCGTGGTTATTCCTCAGCTTGCGAAATTAGAGAAGTAAAATCCCTTTTTGCACTCTTGCATATAATCCTGAGATTCCTGTGGAGGAAATGTGGTGAGGCACTCTTCTCTCCGGGAGAGAAGATTAAAAACCGGCAAAATATGCCGGAAGAGAAAATTATAATCTGGCAAAACATGCCGTAAGAGGAAATTAAAATCCTGCAAAATGTGCCAAAAGAGAATACACAACGTAGTTTATATTCCTAAGCATCTAATGTTTCCTATTTCGAACTGAACATTTGGTATAATAATTTAATTTTTAAGGCGAATATGAATGAAAATTTATATTTTGATTAGGATACGTATAAATCTTTTCCAGAAAAAAGTTTCTAGTCCCTTTTCTACAAATTTTTAAGTCCACCTATTAACAAAATGTTAAATGAGAAAAATTGGATGAAACGGGGTCGAGATATTTATCACACGTCCCTGAGTTTCCGATCGACGACACTTTGCCGAAATTTTAACAGAATATTCCATAATTTAGGTCAGCCGTGGGGTATAGTAATTAGTTGTTCGGGGTGAGAAGCGTCAGACGTATAGTAGGTTAGGTATAGGTCGAATCTCGCCGCAGCGTCTCAGATTTTCAAAAGCGTTGAAAGCGTACCATAATAAGTGCAGTGATCATGTATCCATTGCGTAAACGGTGACACTTGCAATTTCTGACGTACTTTCAGCTCTATCCTAAAATGGTTGACTTCATTGCCAGTCAATTAAGTTTCAACAACTTATTCTTTCATTGTGCGTAATGCGCATGCTCACCAACTTTGGGTGCAGATTCTATCTAAACGCAATTATGTTAATCGGTCTCCTCATTATTACTTCGTGATTACACGTTGGAAAAATCTGTATGAGGTTTAATATACAAGTGTCTACAGCAAATATGCATTATTGCTACTGAAATGTAATATACATTGGTATAGCAAAATTAATACAAGTCGGTATAACAGAGTGCGTGAAAACTCAAAGTGCTTTCATTCCCTCAAATCTTGTCAGACATTTGAATTTCAAGCAATAATCTAGAATTGGTCGACTGAATTGTTATTTATAATTGAAGTGCCACGTACGGGTGGAACTTTTTTTCAAAATTCACTCTAAAGGTCAGAATTTTAACGTGAGTACAGCTGCTTGCAGGTTAGGTATGTTAATTATTAGCTTGATTGAACTTTCCCACTTAAAAGCTAGTTTAATTTATCTTAAACTGGAAGAAGATATCATGCTTTATTATTTAGAATCAAAAATTACAGCTAAACTCATTTTGAATTTGATAACAGTGGAATTATCTGACTTTTCTAATAAGTGATAACATGAACGTATATTAAATTTCATATACAATCCCATCATGGCGATTTTATACACTTGAGTGATTTCATTTAATATAGAAATATTTATTGAAATTCCGTAGAGTACAACTATTTGTGAAATTTCCACTTAGGCGCCAATCACGAAGGAATAATTCATGGCGCCAATATTTCAAGGCGACCAAGTTTAAAACTTGCCTTTATAACAGTTAAGCTCCCACTCACTACTAGGTCACAGCAAGATAAAAAATGGACAAGGACGCTTCGCCTCTTCTTGCTGTTTCCATGTGAGTAGGAGGATCTCTAACTAGAAGCTATATGTATAGCCTTTTGAGGATCCTACGAGCCATTTGCTATCGATGAGATCATCCTTCTGCATTTAAACCCTGTTACAAAGTGATAAACTCAACTTTGAGTTGGTCAATTATTCGCGGATTTAGAAGAACCAAATTCATCTTACTACTTTTTGTTGACTCTTTTTCTGAATGACAGCTATGACTAAGTTTATATCATCAGTCAGGGACGCATTTTTTGTGATGCAATCAAACGATCTGATGTTTAGAAACTGAAAATTTTGTTTCACATATTTTCTCATAATGAACGAAATAACTGAATGAAAAGATATCATTGACGAAAAAATTGATTCATTAATAAACACTAAAATATAGGTGCACAGTGAAAAAAGTTAAAAACAAAATAGTCAAAAATTAACAGAGTCTAATTGAATATAAAAAATGATTGATTTAAAACAATGATGTGAACAAAGTGAGAAAAATGCAAATTAGATGCCTGGCAATATCGCGCATCTCTTCTCACGGGGTGGCAATTTGAGACATCACTTTCCAAAGTGAAAAAAACACGAATTAGCTGCCTAGCAATATTAATCATGCCTTCCTAAAAGGTTGCAATTTGGGACATCACTCCCCAAAAAAACACGAATTAGCTACCTGGCAAGTTTGGGCAAGGCTTTCCACAGTGTGGCAATGGCGGACATTACTTCCCAATGTAAAAAACACGAATTAGCTCCCTGGCAATATCGGGCATCTCTTCCCACAGGGTGGCAATTTGGATCATCATTCTCTAATGTGAAAAGAACACGAATTAGCTACATGGCAAGTTTGCGCATGTCTTCTGACAGTATGGCAATTTCGAACATCACTTCCCAATGTGAGAAAAACTCGAATTATCTTCCTGGCAACATGCGGCATGTCTTCCCACAGGATGGCAATTTGGGAAGGCACTTCCCAAACTGGAAAAACCGCAAATCAGCTGCCTGGCAATATCGGGCATCTCTTCCCACAGGGTGGCAATTTAGGTCATCACTCCCCAAAGTGAAAAAAATGCAAATGAGATGCCTGAAAATATGGGGCATCTCTTCCCACAGGGTGGCAATTTGGGACATCACTCCCCAAAGTGAAAAAAACACGAACTCGCTGCCTGCAAATATCAGGCGTCTCTTCCCACAGGGTGGCAATTTGGGACATCACTTACCAAAGTGAAAAAAATGCAAATCAGCTGCCTGGCAATATCGGGCATCTCTTCCCACAGGTTTGCTCATTGGGACATCACTCTCTAAAGTAGGAAGAACGCAAATCAGCTGCCTGGCAATATCGGGCATGTCCTCTCACAGGGTGGCAATTTGACACATCACTCCCCCAAGTGAAAAAACGCAAATGCGATACCTGACAATATGAGGCATCTCTTCCCACAGGGTGGCAATTTGGGACATCACTCCCCAAAGTGATAAAACCCAAAATAGATGCCTGGAAATATTAGGCATCTCTTCCCACAGGGTAGCAATTTGGGACATCACTCCCTAAACTGAAAAAACGCAGATGAGATGACTGGAAATATTAGGAATCTCTTCTCACAGGGTGGCAATTTGGGACTCCACTCCACAAAGTAAAAAAACGCAAGTGAGATGCCTGGCAATAACGGGCATCTCTTTCCACAGGGTGGCAATTTGGGACATCCCTTATCAAAGTGAAAAAAACACGAATTAGCTGCCTAGCAATATTGATCATGTCTTCCTACAGGGTTGCAATATGGGACATCACACCCCAAAGTGAAAAAAAACATGAATTAGCTACCTGGCAAGTATAGGCAAGGCTTTCCACAGTGTGGCAATTGCGGACATCACTTCCCAATGTAAAAAATACAAATTAGCTCTCTGGCCATATCGGGCATGTCTTCCCACAGGGTGGAAATTTGGGACGTCACTCCCCAAAGTGGAAAAACCGCAAATCAGCTGACTGGCAATATTGGGCACCTCTTCCCACAGTGTGGCAATTTGGAACTTCACTCCCTAAAGTGAAAAAAACGCAAGTGAGATGCCTGGCAATATCGTGCATCTCTTCCCACAGGGTGGCAATTTGGAAAATTACTCAACGAAATGAAAGAAACGGAAATCAGCTGTCTGGCAATATGGAACAGTCTTCCCACAGGTTGGCAATTTGGGACATCACTTCCCAAAGCGAAAAAAATACGAATTAGATAACTGGCAAGTTTGGACATGTCTTCCCACAGTGTGGAAATTTCGGACATCACTTCCCTATGTGAAAAAGACACATATTGATTCCCTGGCAATATCGGAAATGTCTTCCCACAGGGTGACAATTTCGGACATCACTTCACCAAGTGGAAGAACCGCAAATCAGCTGCCCGGCAATATCGGGCGTCTCTCCCCACAGTGTGGCAATTTAAGACATCACTTCCCAAAGTGAAAAAACGCAAATTAGATGCCTGGCAATTTCGGACATCTCTTCCTATATGGTGGCAATTTGGATTATCACTTTGCAAAGTGAAAAAAACACAAATCAGCTGCCTGGCAATATTAGGCATGTCTTCCTACAGGCTTACGATTTGGGACATCACTCCCCAAAGTGAAAAAAACACGAATTAACTACCTGGCAGGTTTGGGTATGTCTTCCCACAGTGTGGAAATTTCGGACATCACTTCCCGATGTGAAAAAGACACGAATTAGCTCCCTCGCAATATCGGGCATGTCTTCCCACAGGGTGGCAATTTTTGGCATCACTCGCCAAAGAGAAAAACGTTGAGTAGCTGCCTGGCAGTTTCGAGCAGGCCACTCCACGAAGTGGTAGTTCCGGACATCACTCCACAAATTAAAAACATAAGCTTTTATATAAAAATTGTTTCTAATGGACCTAATCGAGCAGATCTATATAAATCGGAGATTTCAATTCTAAAATTCAAGATATTCAGTCACAAAACTCATTAAAGTGTAGAAGGCTCTTTTCAAAATCGTGAAAATTAATGAGTTGGAACGTGACTATCGATTGATGTATAATGTTTAATTTTGCAGTTTAATACAACCTAATGGTAACCCGAAATTGACATGCGATTGAGAAACAATATGAGATCGTTTTAATAAAAATTCTAATAATCTTACTTCATTGAATTTACAGAACCAACGATTTATTGCGAAAATTTTGTAGTGCATAATTATGATTTTCTGGTAGTTAGCAAGTAATTCTTGTTCATTCACTTGGATTTCGTATAGGTTATCTCTGAATTTTTAAATATTCGCTCAGTGTGAAATATGACTCTTTTTCGAAATTAAACATAGCTTGAACTTAGAACGGCAATATATGTAATATTATAGACTTCTCATGAATTAAGTATTCTCCTGAACTTTTTTTTTATGTTTTACATAAGAATGTATTTACAACCTCTCGTTCAGCTATCAATATTATCCATACTAGAGCAAGCAAGAGCGCGCTCTGGGCGCGAAATGACCCTGCCAGTTTTCTTTTATATAATGACTTGTAATGAAAAAGAAAAGAGGAATGATTTATCCGCTACACCTTCTCTTCCAACACAGACTATCCTTCGCTTGTCCAGATGAATCTTTTTGTATCTGTTTGTGAAAGCCATACCTGACACCATTAGGACATCCCAGAATTACTTATATTATTATTAATATCTATGTATAATTTCTAAAAACACGTCACATTTCACAATGTGCCAATATTAACATTTTCAGTCATGAACTGAACCAAATCCAAGTAAATAAACAAGAAGTTTTTGTTCACTACCAGAAAGTCATAATTACACAGTACAACATATCCACAATGAACCCTTTCAACTGTAAATTCACTAAACTGTGACTATTGAAGTTCTCATTGAAACGATCTCATACTTTTCTTTCACTTTAGGGAGTGATGTCCCAAATTGCCACCCTGTAGGAAGACATGCCCGATATTGACAGGCAGCTGATTTGCGCTTTCTCCACTTTGAGGAGTGATGTCCCAAATTAC
>JAUMHM010087863.1:0-10150 GCA_032362435.1 Melikaiella ostensackeni | reverse complement strand
TTTTCGAAGGTTTCGTCGTTCTTAAAAGTAATCCTGGTAGTCCAGGTGTTGAAAATACATCTTCCTCGGGGAAGTTGTGTTGTGGACTGAAATTTAAGATACCCGGATGGTTTTTTTTAAAGATCTTGTTGTTTCAATAAGTAAACCTGGTGGTCCAGGTGCTTATTAAACATCTTCCTTGGCGAAGTTAAGTCAAGTATTGCAATTTGAAGTACTCTGATGGTTATTCGAAGGTTTCGTCGTTCATAAAAGTAATCCTGGTAGTCCAGGTGTGGAAAATACATCTTTCTCGGGGAGTTTTGGTTGTGAACTGAAATTTAAGAAGATGTATTGTCCACACCTGGACCACCAGGATTAATTTTCAAAACGACAAATCCTTCAAAAAACCATCAGAGTACCTTAAATTTCAATACTTAATTAAGTTCCCCGTGGAAGATATTTGATAAGCACCTGGACTACCAGGTTGAATTATTGGAACAACAATACCTTTAAAAAAACTATCCGGGTATCTTAAGTTTTAGTTCACAACTCAAATCCCCCGAGAAAGATGTATTTCCAACACCTGGACTATCAGGATTACATTTAAGGACGACGAAACTCTCGAAAACCCATCAAAGTACCTTAAATTTCAATGCTGAACTTAACTTCCCCGAGAAAGATGTATTTTCAACACCTGGACTACCAGGTTTAATTATTGGAACGGCAAGATCTTTGAAGAAACCATTCAGGAATCTAAAAGTTTAGTTCACAACACAACTTTCTCGAGGAGAATGTATTATCAACAGCTGGACTACCAGGATTACTTTTAAGAACGACGAAACCTTCGGAAACCCATCAAAGTACTTCAAATTTCAATACTTAACTTCACCGAGGAAAATGTATTTCCAACACCGGGACTACCAGGTTTGATTATTATAACGACTGGACCTTTGATAAACCATTATTTTTTAATCATTTTGGTATTTGTTTTTCATTACTAAATAATAGTTCGCATTATTAAATTTTAACCAGAACCAAAAGGACGTTAAAAATATTTGTTACCATCAATATAATGTATTTTACAACAACAAAAAATCAATTATCTGAATAATTTTCATATATTGTCTTATATTTATTGTTATTAATTAATTACATATTCACTTACCAGCTTCCTCTTTTCAAAATTACCCAACCTCTTCTCCCTTTCTGTCTTGTCTCCATCACATTCAAAAGTCAAAGCAGATTTAAACGACAAAGAACTCTAATGAAGTTCTAATGAAGTATCTCGCATTTTTGAACAAAAAAATTTTAACAATTGAAACATAAGTTTTCTTCTTGGAAAGTTATTTCATAGTTTTTTACGTTATTAGTTTTTCATTGATACTATGACAAAATAATTTTTTTTGAACTTTCGAAAAATCGAAAAGATTGGAATGAAAAATCCAATTTCATATTATATTAACCTGCTAACCTGCAGCTCAGGGCTGGCCTGCTTCACAGGCATCGTAGAGAGTATATATAAGAGCAACACAACCTGAAGCTTCAGTTTCAGGTTAGCCCTGAAGAAGTGAACTGCAATGTTCACGAAACGTCGGCAAGATTCGTAGTTTTGTACACGATTGAAACCCGAAACACCTCCTTTCATCAGACGTAGAAATGATTTCAGAAATGTTATACATATTATTGAACAGTAAATTCTACCTACTTACTTTTCATTTCTCATAATATCCGATTGACACAACATTATACAAACTCAGCATAAAATGGCGCGTGTGACTGCCGACAGCTGACTGACTATTGAACCGAGAGGGAAGATAGATTTTCGCATCGGAGTTTGTGCAGTGCGTTTGGACTGGAACAGCCAATAGAAGTTTGGCGGGCACTTTGAAACACTAAAATATTAACCCTTTTTTTGTCAGTGTTGACTCAAGTACAATGTTTGTATTTTAGTATTTCAAAGTGCCTTTCTTACATTTCCCAACATGTTTGGAGTTATTAATTATAATGTGTAATTATATATTACCTGCTTTTACATTTGGTGCAATTGCAAGATCTAAACCCTGCTGGGTATAATTTTCATACTCGGAACTCTCCTGTTTAGGAATTTCTAAAATTTCGTCAGTATTGATGTCCTGAACATGTTCTAAAATAAACAGTAATCAAGTATAAAAATATTATATTTTTATATATTATAATACGATCTTTTAACAGCTTTACTGAAGAGGGAATGTTCGCTTGCATCTCTATAACTGAATTTTTTTTAAATTAAATTTTGGCCTTTTCGTAGTACGTAATAATGATTAAATTTCCAAACTTAACTTCTACTGATTATTACTTTGATTTAAAATAACTCACCATCGTCATCGGCACTCGAGTTTTCTTCAAATACTTTTTTTACCTCCTTGATCAATCGCTCGATATTTTTTAACCCGCATACTAATAAACCGTTACATTGACACATCCCTCATAGCACTGAACGTTCCAGGAACGTTCCGTGGGCAACTTCGGAACGATCTAGACACGTTCAAGAAACGTGTAAAATGTCCGCCCCCTGGGAACTTCCGCTGGGCCGTTCGTTACTGTTATTATTAACAACAAATATCGCGTTAAGAGAAAGAGAAAGGTAAAAGTGGATGTCAGTTTATAACATCGATATCTCATTACAGTCTAGTATTTGCGGTATTCTACACTCAAAAATAACATCCATTTTTACCTATCTATCACGGTTTACGAGATATTTGTTGTTAAATATAACAATAACGAACGTTTCAGAGAACGTTCCAAAGGGGCGAACATTTTACACGTTCCTGGAATGTGCCTAGAACGTAGCCGAAACGTTCCGTGCTACTAAGGATGACAAAAGAAGTCGCGAGACAAAAAATACGTGAAAAGAGAGCAGAAACATAGGAGCTTCAATGTAGACAAAGTGCATGAATGAATGAATGAATGAATTCGCAGATTTTTATGATTAATCATTATTTTTTATTCAAGAATTTCCTTTATGCAAACTTATAATGCTCCCCTTCTTAGTGATTTACAACTCCATTAGGAATTTCATAGATACTCAAAGTATCTTGCTTACAGTGATTGTTGTTTAGCAGTGCTAATAATTTTGCCATTTCGCCAAATAGCCTAGCAGATACAGCAATTTAGCGCTCAAGCACATCCTATAATCTTGCCTACGCTCGCGAAATATCCCTTGTCATAGTTTCTGAGTGTCAGTAATCCAATATGTATAATGTCTATAAATGTTTCCGACGGTCGCAAGTGGACAAGCACAAATGTTGTTAGGAGATAACGCCATTGTTCCAATGGACGTTCAACGTGGCTGCATTTGATGTTCCCAACTGTGCCTGCGGAAATTGGGAACTTAATTTTCCATGCACGTGCGCCAAGGTTGACCAATTACTAGATGAGTTAAATCGTTCCGGAAATTTGCCAAACTTCAACTGGTTATTAACGAATTCCACATCGTAAACGTAGAACTACGCTATACGGTAGGGCGGAGCTAAAAAATATTTTACTTTATTTCAAATTCAGAGGTAGTCCAAAATTTGTAGTTTTGTATCCAGATCTCCCACAAAAAGTTACAGATAAAGAACATCCTATGTTCGTGCATCGCCAATAAAGCTCAAAATAACGATTAATAGCGAATTTTTTCTTATTTTGTAACGAAATCAATTTTTTTATAGATGGAAAGGGTTCTTAAAATTATTATTCACAACTATAATTATCCTCCGAAAACTATGCAGGAATATAAAAGACCCGTATTCATCGTAGGTTGTCATTAAACTTGCAAATAAGAAGAAAATCATGTTTTTATTTGATTAAATGATACTTTTCTTAATGGTGAAGATTTTTTTATGGGACAAGGATTCTAAAAGTTAAAACATACACCTCTAATTATCCTCCAAAAGCTATACAGCTATAAACAATTTTCATACATAGTGAATTGGCATTAAATTTAAATAAATTATATAAAATCATGATTATTCATTATTCAAGACTGCTTTCTTTTGACTTTTGCGCTTGAAAAGATAAATTTTCAACCAAGAAAAATGAATTTTCAACCAAATATTTGAATTTTCAAGTCAAGAAGACAAATTTTTTAGAAGACAGTCGAATTTTCAACAAAAATGTCATTTTTGACAAAGCAAAATAAATTTTTAACCAAAAAAAAATGACTTTTCTATCATAAAAGATCAACTTTCGATCCAGAAAGACGAAATTTCAACAAAAGAGGTGAATTTTGAAGCTAAAAAATCAATTGTTTTAGAAATCTGTTGACTTTTTTAGCTTGAAAACTCAACTTTTTTGTTGAAAATTCGTCTTTTTGGGTTGAAAATTCATCTTTATCGGTCGAAAATATTTTTTTTAGTTAATTCAACTTTTGAGGTTGAAAATTCAACTGTCTTCTAAAAAATTCATCTTCTTGACTTGAAAATTCAATAATTTGGTTGAAAACACAACTCATTTTGGTTGAAGTTTAATCTTTCTTGTTTTGAAATTTCATGTCCTTGAAGTTCTTAACGTTCAAATGAACGAAATATTTCTTCTCAATTCTATTTTATCCATAAATATTGTTCCAACTACAATTTAAAATAATGTATCATACGTTTCTTTTAATTATCTATTATTCCCAAGATAAATTAATAACCATTTGAGCAATGTTTTTAGTTTACAAAGCTATCAGTAAAAAATTCCGTTCATTTGAACGTTCAGAACTTGAAGCACATTAAAATTTGACCATTTGGTTGAAAATTCATCTTTGTAGTTTGAAAATGCAACTGTTCGGTCGGAAATTCAACTATTTTGTTTAAAATTCGGCTTTTCAGCTTGAAAATTCAACGGTCGCTCAAAAATTCGTCTGTTTAGCTTGCAAATGCAACTGTTTTTGATTGAAGTTCGTCGTTTTTGCTTGAAAGTTCAACTATTTGGTTGCGAATGCAACTATTTGGTTGAAAATTATTATTTTTTTTTTGTAAATTCAACTATCCAATTAAAAATTCATCTCTCTCGACTGAGAGTTATTTTTCTTGTTAGAAATTTATCTCTTGGGTAAAAAGTCATCTTTTCTGGTTAAAAATTCATCGTCTTCGGTTTAAAATAACTTTTTTGTTGAAAACTCAGGTGACCCTTTTTGGTAAAAAATTGATCTTTCTTGGTTGAAAATAACTTTTTTGTTAAAAATACAACTGTTTTCTAAACAATTCGTCATCTTGACATAAAAATTCTACTATCTGGTTGTAAATGCAACTTTAAGATTGAATTTTTTCTGAAAATTCATCTTTCTTGGTTGAAAATTATCATTTTTGTTGAAGATTCATCTTTCCAGCTTTTAAAGTCAACGAAAAGCAGTCTTAAATAGTCCAAAATCATGATTTTATATAATTTATTTGAATTTAATGACAATTAATGATGTATAAGAATTGGTTTCTTTGATGTATAAGAATTAATTCATTTGCTGTGTGGCTTTAGGAGGATAATTATGTGTGTAAGTTTTATCTTTTAGAATCCTTTCCATCAATGAAAAAATCGCTACCAATAAGAAAAATGTCATTTGATCAAGTAAAAATATGACTGTTGTACTTTTTACAAATTTAATAACAACTTACGATATGTTTCGGAGGATAATTATAATTGTAAATACTAGTTTCAAGAAACCTTTTTATCCATAAAAAAATTGGTTTCTTTCCAAAATAACAAAAAATTTGCTATTATTCGTTATTTTGAGCTTCATCGCCGATTTTCGAAAACATAATATAATTTTCGAACATAAGATATATTTTTTCTATCTATAACTTTTTGTGGGAGATCCGGGTACCGAACTAAAACTATAGGACCCCCTCCAAAATTAGAATTTTTTTCTTCTCGTTCCATCCTACTATACAACCCATAAACATGTCAGGCCTGAAAAACATCTTCAATCATTTAGATTTGATAAAATTTGATAGAATATATTAATAAAAATATTAGAAGCATTTTCGATTTTTTTGTTCCTTTCAGGTCAGAAATGAACCAGATGGAAGGAGAAATGAATCGGATAATACTTAGATGTCGCTTATTGCGAATTTGTCGGTTTTCACAAAAAAACTAATTTTTCTCGAAAACGGCAGATCATAACGCAGAATTATATAGGATATAACAGATGCGGCTTATTAAAATAAGCATTTTCTGTCCATAAATTTTTTGAAAATTATTCTTACTTAAGGAGATATGCGTAGAAAATCGTTAAAAAGAAGCGTTAATCATCTATACCGCTTACTGAGAGGTCTTTAATATGCGAGATGTGGCTATTAAATAACCGGACTGATTTTTTTTGCCGCCTGCTTGGGGCCTCGGCAACAACAAGCAGGGCCTGATATGGATCTGTGTTTTTCTCCACCCCTACCCTCTCAATTTCAAGAGTGTACAACCCTCAGTACGACGATAACCTTTCTTCGAAGATGACCGTCTACCTGAGCTCCGCCGGAATTAAGTTGAGTGTGAAAGTAGAAAATCGCGTCAATATGAAGTTTCTCGTGAAATTTTGAAACCCGCTACACAGACATATAATTTGTTGAAGTAAATTTATGGTGATGAGTGTCTACCTCGCACTCAAGTTTTCGATTGGTTTAAAAAATTTAAGGAAGGGAGGAAAGTGATTGAAGACGATCCACGTCTCGGCCGTCCTCGCACATCGAAAACCGATGGTAACATAAAAAAGTGAGTAAAATTATTCGAACGAATCGATGCCTGAGCATTCACGCAATTGCTGACTTGGTGAACATCGATAAAGGAACTGTAAGACAAATTTCGAGTGAAAATTTACACGCATAAGAAAAGAAAAGACCTGAAACCATGTGATTTTTTTATGTTCCCGAAGAAAAAGTCTTAGCTGAGAGAAACCAGATTCGAATCAGTAAATGCTGTAAAGGAAGAAAGCAGTAAATGCGTTTATACGAATTAATTCTTAATATAGATTAAGTGTTTTCATTATTTCTAGTACCGGAATTGTATTTCCATTTTGAAACCTATCTGAAAATCTTATCAGATCTTTTTCTCTGTTCTTTTAAAGTTTAATGGAAAAAAAGCGAGGGGGAAAGTCATTATTGAGCAAAGAGCGAAAATCACACAAAGAATTACTCTCGCTCAATTTCACAAGATTTCAGCTTGCGATCCCAGAAGCATCATTTGTGCTTTATGAGGATATCATTTAAATCTTATGACATAGAAAATTTACAATGTCGCCTACTGTTGTTAAAGTCTTTTTTATTAGTTCCTGAGAAAGACCACTTGACTGAAAAAATCGGAAAATGAGAGTTACATTATTTTTTGACTCCATGACCAGGATTTCGAAATTCTCAGATCGAATTCAGGGTTAATTTTGAAAATTGAAATTTTCGAGGCTTGAATCTGGAAGTTTCAATTTCAAGTCTTGAGACTTTTAATTGTCTGATTCGGAACGTTCATAATTTGAAAGTGTACAATTTTCTGTTCAAAATTGTGTAATTAAAAAATTGAAGTCCTTTAATACTTGAACGATTATAAATTCACTTCGAAATTGAATAGACTCTCAAATCTCAAGTACCTCAGGGGGTGAAAATTTAAGTTATTCAAAATTGTAAAGGTTTCAATGAAAAGTCTTAATGGTTGAATAATTACATACATTCAAGACATTCATAATTGAATCATTTTAGATTGAAAATGAATAGAGGAAACAGTTCCAATCGCTTAATCTTTTACAATTTCCAAATGAAAATCTTAATAATTGACCAATTTTCAGTGCTTTTTTTTTTTGCAATTTTAGTGCTTTTTATTTCGAATCCAACGCGGTTTGAAAATGTTAAATTTGAATTATTTTTGTGTATGAAAACCTCGAAATAGAAATTGTTTAATTTTGATGGCTCCTACTTATGAATTGCACAATTTTCAATTTTGAGAGCATCTTCAGAATGGTGACATTATGCAGGGCAAAGAAAAAAAATGGTGGTAGAGGAAGAAAAGGAAGGGGGTACGGAAAAAAGGGCGGAATACTGGTGAGAAGTATAAAAGTAGGAAAAGTAGTTATGGCTGTTGTGTGCGTGTACAGAAGAAGACGAGAAGAAGGATGATGGATAATGATACGAAAATAGACAGAAGGAAAGGAGGAAAGGTTGATGCAGACAGGGAAGGGATCTGAATGCATGGAACGATGAACAAGGAGAAGACGTGTGGGGCTGAGAAAAGGAAGGCTTCGTAAGAAACTTCAAACATAGGGAAACGGATCCAGAGGGTAGAAGGAGGGGGAGGTGGGATGGTTTATTTGTAACAGCAATACCAACATGGATAAATGAAAAAGGGGAAATGACGTTCACAGGTAAGGGGGATACCGTAATAGATAACATTCTGGCAGAAGAAAGAAAAAGGAAGCTGATGGTTAGAATGGAAGTAGGCAATGGGGTAGGCTCCGAGAACTTTTCAGAGATAGCAAAATTGAGGAGAGGGGGTAGGAGAGGTTGGTGGGACGATGAATGCAGGGGAAGTGAAGATAGAATCGAGGAGAGTGTAAGAAAATGGAGGAAAGGGGAAGTGGAGAAATAGGAACTCAACAGGAGAAAAAGAGATCAGGAGAGAATGTTGAATTAAAAAAGACAGCGGGAGAAGGAAAGGTACGTGGAAAAGGTCGAGAAAGCGGTGAGGGACGTGAGGAAATGAAAAGTAATAAACAAGGAAAAAAGAGGAAGGAAGAGCAGAAATAAGGAAATCGAGAAAGACGTGTGAACAGAGTATTTCAAGAGTGAATGAAGAGTGAATGAGACAATTGCGAGGCTGAAAAAAAACAAGGAAACAATGGCTTTGAGAATGAAGCACTGAAATATGATGAAGAAGGGGTGAAAGAGGAGACGTGGAGGATTTGCGATAAGGATTGGAGAGGCGAAGGGTGGCCGGAGGAATGGAAGACAGAGCTGGTACTGCCGTTGATTGAAAAAGCAGAAAAAAAGGGTAGAGGAATGTCAGTTACTGACACTCATGTCAGGGGCTATAAAATTCACGCGGAAGTGCTTAGAAAGAGGCTGGAAAGTCAGGTGGAAGAAACTGAAAGTATACCACACAACCATACGGATTATAGGAAAGAGATTGGGACCACAGATAACATTTACGTGCTCAATCTTCCGTGAACAAGCGGATGCTATGGAAGGCCGTCAAAGAGAGAGGAACAGACGAGAGTTTAATAGAGAGAATGAAAGAGATAATTGTGGAAACTAAGATAAGGGAAAAGATAGGAGAAAAGAAAGGGGAAGAATTCTGGACAGAAAAGGGACTTAGGCGAGGGTGTCCGTTGGACCCTCTTCTGTTTCGTGTTCTTTTGGCAGACTTGGTGGAGAAGCTGAAGAGGAAAGGAGGGGGGGGGGGTCAATATTGAGAACAGGCAAACTGTATTCACTAGCATACGCAGACGATGTAGTTCGAGTAGCGGATGATGAAAGAGGGATGAGTCTGATGATGAGAGCGTTCGACGAGTATGTGAGAGAAAAAGATTTAAGGGTATATGTAAGACTAAGATGATTTTTTTGAGGAAAAGAAAGCAATTTGGGGATGGAAAGAGCATAAGAACGCAAAAAGTCTACATGAGAGATTTCTGAGATAGATCATGGGGGTTAGTTTGGAGCTGTGCAATTTATATGCTGACGGAGAAAATAGAACGAGAGAAAATGGTAGTCAGGCAACTGAAGAGATCCTAGGATTTCGAAGAGAAACTAATAAGGGGGGGAGGGAAGAAATACTGCATAAGTGTGTGCCCGGGAGATTATGAAGAAAAAGAGAAAGGGTAACGTGAAACGTTAGAAATGGGAGAAAGAGAAATGCGAAATAAGATTTGCATGTGGTATGCAAGTAGCGATAGAGAATGGCAGGGAATAGAGGAAGAGATGAGGGCAATGCAAGGAGAGGATAGACAGCAAAAAATCTCGAAGTCAAGGTACAACAGCTAGTATAGGATGGTTAAGAGTGAGGAGAAGCTGGAATACCTGAAAAAAAACTAAGAATGAGAGAAAATGGAATAGAGTGATGAGATTCAAAATGGAAGATGGGGTAACAGCATGTAGCTATTTGATGGATGGAAGGAGAATCTGTGTAGAGTATGTAGGTATGAGCAGGAATCATGGTCGCATGTGTTAGAGAGGTATACAGGTGAAGAAAGGGAAGGGGG
>JAUMHM010087862.1:0-10151 GCA_032362435.1 Melikaiella ostensackeni | reverse complement strand
TATGCTTTCTTTCTCTTAATTGATTCTGGTGAATCAATGAATAAGTTCGCACGCATAGGATTGTATTGATTTACTAAAACTTCTAACCTTTCAATAGAGTGCAGTTTCCATTCGGAACCTACTTCTTCAAGTTCTTTAATTTTCCTAAGGATTGGTTCTTTAACGTTTCCAACACACCAATTATCTAACAAACTAGTTGGGAAAATTTCTTCACCCGAAGAGATAAAAGTTTTGAACTCAATATCTTGTTCCCCGTTTGAAACTCTCCTAAACTTACCACCGAAAACACAGTGTAATTTTAAAGCACCGTGTTTATTCAAGGCAGCTCTTATATGTTGTTTAAATAAAACTAGTGCATCTTCTAAAAATGAATTAATATCGTTATGTACAATATCTACAACGATACCAGTTTCAAGACGACGTTGAAAGGCTTGCTCACAATTAGTCCAGCGAACACGAGTATTAATATCATCCACCTTCTTCACGTTTCCACCTTGATTTGATAACGCTTCAAGCTTCATTTGCAGACAAGTAATTTTTTCAATAATACTGAGGCACTTTTGTCTTTCATGATTCATCAAACATGTGTTTCTCAATATTAATCGAGGAGTCTTTGATTAACGTGACATTGTTTGACCCGCCGATGAACGTGCTCAACAACTGTACTTCCAGCACTTGTAGACAGTAGATCTAATGCCTTCTCAGTGTCTGGATCGAGCTTGATACACTCATTGAGGATTTTTCAGGAACTCTGTCAATGCTGCTACGCGTTCGTTGTCTCTGCTCCTACCGCTGCCGCCGTCGCAGCTGAAGTGCAGGCTGCCGTCGACCGCGTGCTATTTATTGCCGGCAGTGACTTACTCCTCCACTACTTTATGAAGGTAGCTATCCCCGCCAATACGGGTGGAAGCAACTCTGCTACAACTGCATCTTATTCTGGAGCTCTCCTTCCGTCTAACACTGCTACCGGCCGAATCTTCTCCAAGAACTTTTCTCTCGATGATACTTGTTCGTCGTCTCTGCCGCTGCCGTCGCCACGCCAAAGTACCGAATAGCGAGCAAACACGCGCTTATATGGCCAGCGGCGGCTCAATCCCCTCCAGGCCTACCTTCACACACTCGGGTAGTGGGAGGCTCGCGCAACGACTAGCGCCCCGCGCGGCAACAGTTACAATTTCAGCGCGTGATATTTAAGCTCGGCGCTTAAAATCTAAACTGTGAACTCTCGATCTCAATATAAGTAATCAATTATAATTATTAAAACTAAGGTTATTAACGAAATATTTACCGTATTAAATTTTAATTGATATAGAAACTCATAGATTAATCAAAACTTGTAAATCAGATTATTAGTTAGCGCAAATTATTACTCGCAAAAATTATCACTTTCAGCTTATTAGAAATTATTTAAAAAATTAAATTCAAATAATTATGCAAATAAATATCGAGCGAATAATATTTATTACTTCAATTATTAATAGCAATACACATGGCTTACGTCAAATTGAGAGTATAAGCCATGGTGTAAGCCACTTACCTTCGGCCTCTAAGACAGTTGGTATCCCATTTGGCTTATAGACGGCCGGTAAAACGGTTGGCATCCCATTTAGCTTATATACGACCGGTAAAACATTTGGTATTCCATTCGGTTTAGGCGGCCTGTGAAACAGTTGGTATCTCATTTGGCTTATAGACGGCCGGTAAAAAATTTGGTATTCCATTTGGCTGACAGACGGCCGATAAAACAGTTGATATTGCATTCGGCTTACAGAGCGTGGACGATGTAAGTAACTAGCCGGCGGTCGGTGAAACAGTTTTACCACACTTGGCTTATAGAACGGTTGAATGTGAGCCACTCGCCAAAAGTCGATAAAACTGTTTTACTGCACATGGCTCTTAGACCGGTTAGGTGTATGCTACTTACCGACGGTCAGTAAAACAGATCACACGACACACTTGGCCCTGTGCGCAATTCAACGCCGACCGGTAAAACAGTTAGCAGGATTCCTATCTTACCAATATCAGTCGGTATAGGATCTGCAATCTGCATTCTGCATGCATCGGTTTAGATTTTTAAAATTATAATTATGAATTAAGACCTTGAAATGGCTTTTGTCAGTCGCATATTGGATTTTCGACAGTCAAAGGCCGGCCGATCGGATAAAAAAAACACCAGTCCCACGTAGCCGGCGTCGAATATCGAATTTTCGACATTCGATTCACGGACCAATCGAATCGAAAAAACCGATTCGATGGACGCATCGAATGTCGATTTGCGACACTCGATCGGCAGGTCGACCGAATCGAATAAACCGATCCGACAATTTCACGCGTCGAATTCTGTTTTTCGACATTCGAAGCGCGTCCAATGTCGGTTTGGAGTCGAATCAAATTTTTTTGCGCACGTCTATTATGTAGTTCTGCACTGCAACCCTTCAAATAACCCTGTTTGTGTACTCAAATATGTCATTCAAATAATATTAACAGTTTATGATTTAAAACATTTTACAGATATTAAATATATTTTAATGTTTATACGGAAAAAAATAAATGAAGGATGTCAGTACAGAACTAGATAACCAACATTTTTGCGATAATGGGTCTATTGCTATGTTTATTACGGGTTTATTTATTATGGGTTTATATTATTCTCGTTCAACATCCTTATATGTCGGGAGTAAGTTTTTATTTCTGTAAAAGATTGAGAATTCGGTTTTTAATCGCTAGCGAAATCCGATTTTTCAAACCTCTGAAATTCTAACTTCAAAATTCTTGGACGATTTATTTGGGATTGGCAAACTTTTTGAAATGAAACCTTTTTTCTCCGCATTCAGAAACTAAATATTTTGGGAGTGATTTTTTTTATTTAAACTGAAAATTTCATTTTTTATCGTATTCCGTAGCCAAGCCTGCACCAAGTTTAGGTTAGTGTCACTTTGAGATTGTCGAATTCCGCATTTATCTCTTCAAAACTAGATAACTTCTTCTGATCAAACTTTCTTGGCCGCAACTCACCAATATCTTAGCTCAAGAGTGGACATTTGTTTCACCTTTGAATAGTGATTTCGATTTTACAGAATGTTTTTTCGCTTTCCTGGAAATTTCTGAGTTTGTTGGTTATCTAGTTCTGTACTGCCACCCTTCATATGAAAAAAAAGTAGAATGGAATAGAATTTTGTAATTTAAAAAAAAATTGATACATTACCGGCGAAAAGTCTTAAGACTCAGGTAATATATGATGAATTTGCCCCAATTAAATTGGTAGCTTATGAAGCAAATTGTGTTTTTTTACTGGATTTTTTCATAATCTGAATTCGAAGCAATAGTCAATTATTCCAATTTTATTTTTTGAAAGTGATTCAAATTGAAATTTGAAAGCTCTTGAAGACAAAAAGTAGGTACCTGATAGAAATTTCAGAGAACTTACAATTGGATGATTGCCGAAAAGTTCACCACTTCAAGTCACAGTCATTTCTTAGTTTTCTTTTGAATAATGATTTTTTTCGAAAATCATTTCAGTAAAGCACTTATAGACCAAATTCATCTCAAATCATGCAGGCCGGCGCACAGTGGGGCAAAAAAAATGTCCGTGGATAAATTGATTTTCAGAAGACAATTGTTATCCGATTTTAACTTTTTTTAAAAATGAAACCTAATAAAATTCCGCATTTAACTGTCATGGCGGATTTTGGAAAAAAATGTTCTTATTTAATAACGAAAATGGAGAAGAAAATTGACTTTTGAAATGTACCGGTATTTAACAATTATTTATGATGGATATAAATTTTTTTCTACGAAATCGATCATACCTGTATATTACCTGAAAATCAAACTTATGTATCATATTTGGTCATCCAATGAAAATGGATAATTGTTTAAACAATGTTAAGTAACAAATTCACTATTTGGATATTTTTAGACGTACGAACTTTGTTCATTCGTCACAAACACGGACTTAACAGCCGGTTATTTAGCAATGACTTCTTGATATAACTGGCTATTAAATCCGTGAGAAAAGTGGAATTTTATTTATAAATACATAACATGATAAAATTTTGTTAAAACAATTGTTGTTTGCAATAAAAACCATTTATTGTCGTCGACACGTCCTTAAAAAGTCAGATGCTAGTTATTTACAGTTGACTGCGTAGAAAGAACCAAGCTTGTACGTCCAAAAATAGCCAAATAGTGCATTTGTTAATTAAGATCGTTCGAACAATATTTCCTTTTCATTGGATGACCAAATATGAATATAAATATAAAATACCAAATGGGGAGTTTATGGTAAGTGGACTATATGAGTCCCTGTTATTCCGGAAAATTTCAGGAAAAAAAGGGTGGGGTTTTTTGGAAATAACTTGTTTTTCTTTTTTCCAAAAAATTGAAATAACTTCACCATTTTGTATTATTTTTTATTTTTGTTGTGGATTTTGAAACAGTTTGAAAAACTGAATAAAGTGAAATGAAGAAAAGATAAATTTCTCAAAAATTGCAAAAATGGCACGGTTATTAATGCAAAAATTGCAAAAAACTCATCCTGTGCAGAAATTTCCCCATCTTTCCCTATTTGAAGTAGGGTTCTGATGGGGCCCCTATCCGAATTTCTAGTTCAGAAAAAATGGTGGTGACCCTGTCAGGCTCTAGTGAGGACTTCCATGGTTCGTATGGATATGACAATCTATCTGTATCTAGTGGGACTATGACCAGAATTTTTGATCTAGAAACAAACTCGTTCTATCCCCGACCAGAGAATTCCTAAAATATTTGTCTCATTGCTTAAAATATCAATTTTTAGGTTTTTGACTGTTTCCGTATACTGAAATCGTGTTTTATGTCTTACTTTCAAAAGCGTTTTTCTCGAAAACTTAATTTTAGGCATTAGATTCCTTTTTTCGGAGCTGGTCATATGTGTATACATATTTTGTATATTTCTTATGGTAAAGTTAGAGAGGTTAAGTTGAGAGCAGCTATGCACTGGGTACAGTGCATCGCCAGTGCTTTTAAGTTTTGTATTTTTTTTAAACTATAGTTTTACATTGTGTTTCGCATTATTCTTTGAAACTATGGAAAATAGAAGGCGCCTGCAAGAGCAGGAACGATTGCGGAGCAAAAAGTTCCGCTTAATTAAAAAAGTTGGACAGGAATTCGATGAGAGTGAGGTTATGATGCCTGGTGCTCACTCGGAAGATAATTTAGAAGGTCAATAATGTATTAATAATGTAGCATTAAATGAAATTTTATAATAACACAATATAATAAAAATATTCACCCAGAATATTAATCAGAAAATGTAAGAAACGTAAAAAAAGCTTGATACAAGAAAATTAAAATGAATCAATGATAATTAAGAAATTCAAATTTTTTTATTACACTTCTCATGTAGATTATCTTTTATTGAACTTTTTCTACAAAATATCTCATTACGTTAACTGTTTCAGAAGTTTCAGACAAAGAAATAAACTGATATGAAAATGAGTTTATGATTGCGGATTATGCGGTTATGATGATATGTTGTGGAAGGGCGGGGGTTCCGACTATTTTTTCCTACTAGAGTCCGGTTGGAAATAGGGAAAACTCGTCAGAGCCCCACTAGAACTCTTTCGAAGTTTTCACACTAGATTTTATTCTCAAAATTCTGAAACATTCGTATAAAATGTAAAAATGTCGTTATTTTAACTCAAAAAAATACTTGTCTCCTTATTTTTCACCTAAAAAAAACATAATTCATTGGCAAACCAATCCTGAATATGTCACTTGCCGCGCCGGTCTGTATGATTTGGAATGGATTCGGTCTATATCAAAGCAGAATTTAGTAAAGTTTTAAAATTTAAGACGACTTTGTTCATAAATTATAAATAAAAAAGTACGCGAAGTGTCTTGTCACGCACCTGTCACAGACTACATATTTGAAATGAAAAATTGCTAAATAATATTAACACCATTTTTTAAATGTTTGAGATTGACAGATAACACTCATATTGAGTTGAAAAAGATACAAATTCAGAGTAGAAGTAGGATTTCAAAAATCAGTTAAAGGTTTGTCCCACAATTTTTTTGTCTGGTTACACTGCATTTTTATATTAGGATAAAACTCGAAAATAAATATTCGAACTATTTATAATGCGGACTGAAATTTTTGATTTTATACCCACGAAAATTTTAGTATAGTTAAAAATTAATTTATTAACGTTGATTAGAAATAACAGTAAATCATGATCACTATTTTTGCGTAATATTTTTTATAAATTGTCGGGTAACGTTCCATATTACTTTATCATACAATAAAATGAGAGGATATTTTGAAACACTGAAGTTAGAATCAAATAAACTGTGAAAGTAGTCATTTTTCACGTACTTTAAAATACTGTTATCTGTTCTGTATATATTTTTTTTTTAATTTTGAAATTTTTTTGTCTTATAAACGCATGTCTTGTCACGCGACCTCTAGTAGCGTGTAGAATTCATATTCATCACAAATACAGTCCTTCATCTTTTAGTTTTTTAATTTCATATTCTCTTCAGTTTCCTTTAAAAGAAAATGTTCTAGAGGGTTTGGACTTTTTGTTTTCGAAAGTCTCATTGTCTAAAATGGTCTACTTTTTGGGAATATCTCAATTTAATTTTGAAGGATTTCAGAAGTCTTAGGATTCAAAAATAATGAAGTTATAAAATCCTTAAACCAGGGTGTCTACTCACCTGGAAAACGTGGAAAACCTGGAATTGTCAGGGATTGTTTTTTTAAGTCAGGGAATTTTGTCGAGCGGCTTAACATTTTTTTGAGAAGTGTAATATAAACTTTAATAACAATGATTTTTTGTTTGTAGAAGTAATTTTTATAGTAGTGGGTTCATACTGATTAAGATCAAATTTCTTTGTATCATTTCCAACCAAACAGACGAATTTCCAACAAAATAGTTACATTACCAACTAAAAAGATGAATTCTCAACTTAAACGACGAATATTTCAACGACAAAAAAAAAGAATTTTTAACTGAGTAGTTCGACTTTAAACGAAGCAGTTAAATTTTAATTAAGAGGATCAATTTTCTACCAAAAAAGACGAAATTTTAACAAAGTACATGAATTTTCAACCTAATAGTTGGATTTTCAACTAAAATGATGAATTTTCAACTCCAAAAAATGAATTTTCAACAAAGTAGTTTCACTATCAAGCAAGTAGTTGAATTTTTAACCAAAAACGATGAGTTCCCCTAGAAAAATGTAATAGTTGATATTTCAACCAAAAAAATGCAAATTTTAAATCAAAAACAGTTCAATTTTACCAAAAAGGACGAATCTTCATCAAAATATTTAATTTTCAACCAAATTGTTGATTTTTCAAGCCGAGGAAACGAATTTTCTTCGGAACAGTTGAATTTTCAACTCGAAAATATGAATTTTAACAAACAAATTAATTTTCTACCCAAATAGATTAATTTTTTTACCAAAAGTGCATTTTTAACCAAAAAAGATGAAATTCTTACCAAAAGAGATGAATTTTCAAACCAAAAAGATGAATTTCCACCAAGAGTTGAATTTTCAACCAAGAAAGATTTTTCAGTTGAGAAAGAAAAAATATTTCAACCAAACTGTTGAATTTTGAGCAAAACAGATGAGTTTTCTACAAAACAGACGAGTTTTCCACAAAAGAATTGAATTTCGAACCCTAAAATATGAATCATCCACAAAAAAGTTAATTTTTAACCATGTAGTTTAATTTTGCAACTAAAGAAGGTGAATTCTCAACGAAAAATCTAATAGTTGATATTTCAACCCAAAAGATTTGATTTTCAAATCAAAAACAGTTGAATTCATCAAAAATAGTCGAACTTTGAACAAAATAGTTGAATCATTAACTAAAACAGATCAATTTTTAATCAAACAGTTTCAATTTTGACCAAAAAGATTAATTTTCTACCAAAAAGACAAATTTTCAACAAAATACATGAATTTTCAGCCAAATAATCGAATTTTCAGACAAGAGGATTAATTTTCTACCAAAAAAGACGAATTTCCAACCGGATACTTGAATTTTTAACTACAAATGATGAAATTTCTACCGAAAGAGATAAATTTTTAGACCAAAAAAACGAATTTTTAACCAAAAAAGATCTTCCAGTCAAGAAAAAAAAAATATTTTTACCAATTTGTTAATTTTTCAATTAACAAACAGAGACATTAAGCCATAGACTTTGTTTCCATTCCGTTAAAGTTCAGTTCTTAGTCGACTTCATAAAAACACGAATTTTCTACAAAACAGTTGAATTTTGAACCCGAAAATATAAATGTTTAACAATAAGTTAATTTTTCACCAAATAGTAGAATTTTCAACAAAACAGTTAATTCCTCGACCAAAATAGAATTATTTTCAACCAAACAGTTGCATTTTTAACCAAAAAAAAAAGAAATTTCTACCAAAAGAAATACATTTTCGAACTAAAACGACGAATTTTCAACAAAAAAGTTGAATTTTTAATTCAAAAATATAAATTTACATAAAAAAGTTGATATTCAACCACAAGTTGAATTTCCTACCAAACTGTTGAAATTTCAATTCAAAAATACGAATTTTGTACGAAACAGTGAAATTATGTAACGCTCTGAATTTGAAAGGGTGTAGGGTCGATTGCTTCAAAGAAAAGAATACCCAATACTTGTATGGCTCTTCATTAAGAAAAATAATACCTGGAAAAATCTATAATTACCTGAAAGAAATCTGGAATTGTCAGGGAATTTTTTTCCAGGCTTTGAGTAGACACCCTGTAAATTTAAACTGAAAAGTTAGAAGTTTGCTGTGTTAACAAATAATTGACTTCATTTTATTTGGACTTACGTCAAAAAATATGCAAGTTCTTGAATACAGTAGAACGTCGCTTATCCGAGCCCGCTTTATCCAAGTTCGCGATTATCCGAGTTTGAAACAAAAATAGGTGACCCGTCTTATCCGAGCTTCAGCGCAAGAGTAGTCCGTATTATCCGAGCCTTGTGCATTATACATATATATGAACTTGTTTTAACAATTAGAGCAGATATTTCTAAACCTCTGATCTGATTGGTTAATAATCTAAATACTCTCTACGTCAAAAACTGTGTGAATCGCTCTTAAATAAAGATACAGCATGGCCGAGATTCGAGAGTCAAATACGGCGTAAAATAAGGAAAGTAGGTACATATTTACGTAGGTGCATCCAAAAAATCATGTTTTTGAGAGATCATAATAAGAATTTAAATGAAATAAACTTCAGAGTATATCTTTATTTTTGTGCTCGAAATCATTTATAATCTAGTGTAAGTTTGATATGCGATTTTTCCTCCATCTCGAAATCCACTAGTGGAAATAGAAATAGAACAAAATTGAATTCATTTTCTGAAGGAAAAAAAAACACGTGGGATGTTGTACTAAAATACAATATCTATTAGTAAACATTTATTTTATTCAAATTTTATCACTGAAATGAAAAGAAAATTGTCCTTAAAAATTTAGAAATGACTTTCCACCAAAAGTTTTAATCATGAAACGCAATCTTGCAGACGTCAATTGAACACCCAAGTATGTTTCAAACTTTTCAAATTAGAATTCAATTTAAGAAACAATAAATAATAAAAAATTGTTACTTTTAGCGTTTCTCGTTCGAATCAAAATTTGCTTGCAAACCAATTGTTAGAAGAATAGGATTAAATTTCAAAGAATGAGTCTTTCTGACTGAAAATTTTATCATGATGGAATAATCACGTACATATTCATAAGAATAGAATATTTTTCACTTTTGTGCAACAACCTGAAAATCTCGATATTCCTGTATTATATTCCCTTTTTATTGAGTTCGTTGTGTGTTTTCAGAGAAGAGTTATTGAAAAGATAAAAATTAGCGTAATATCTGTTTCAAAATGGAAGAGAGTTGTTGTCCCTTTTTAAAAAAAGTGCGAGGCCTTAGAACGTACACGGAAAAAAATGGAGGGTCAAAGCTAGAGAGTTAACATTCAGAGAGTCAGTCTGACCTTCTAGATGGTCAAACGGGTCTCCCATAATTTCTGCAACATAGTTAGAGAGACTCTCATTTGATGTTCAGCCTGACTATTTGCAGAGGTTCAGACTGACTATCAGGATAATCAAGTTATCCTTCCGGGATGGCCAATACGATCATCTTGTT